>CAJNRD030001118.1:14683585-14695098 GCA_905319865.3 Cotesia congregata
AGGTCAAATAGTAGTAGATATGATACTGGAATGGTGTGGTTCCGCAAAGCTCGAACTGTCGAAGTCGAAGACTGAAGCCATCTTCCTCAAGAATAAGCTTGTTTATCGCGGTCCACGCAAGGACAAAAAGAGCCCGCACCCCTATAAGGCAAAAGGAAAACAGAGAAAGCCCAAGTACGATAAACCGCCAAAAATTATGATAGGGGACTCTAAAGTTAAATTCAAATCAAGCGTTAGATACTTAGGGGTGCACTTCAACGAGGGTCTTAAAGTGAAAAGTTACATTAAAACAAGGCGCGCGATACTGAGTAGGGTATTTGGGCGTATGCGGCGTATTGCGCGAGCGGAATGGGGATTGCGATACCCATAGCTGCAGCTATGTCCACCATATACAAGGGTTTCTTTATGCCTATCGTCACATATGCGGCGGCGGCTTGGAGTGACCGTTGCGATAAGGAGGACTGGAGACATCTTCGAACACTACAGCGTCAAGCGCTTATAACAACAACTACTGCCTACAGGACAGTGTCGCTTGACGGGATTTGCGTAGTCGCGGGTGCAATACCCATTCGGCTGGTAATAGACGAACGGTGCGCTCGATACAGCCTTCGCATCGGCAAACAGGCAACCCTTGGAAACGTCACCGTGCAGCCAGATGCGGAGGATCGCCTTGGAACCCTTAGAGTTGAAACCATACGTCGGTGGCAAGAACAGTGGGACACATCAGAGAACGGTCGCGAAACTAGAGTCTTTTTCCCAGACGTAGCAGAACGTCTGGCAAACAAATGGATCAGTCCAAACTTTTGGCTGACCCAAATCCTAACCGGTCACGGTTGTTTCAGAGAATATCAATTTAAGTACGAACACACGGAGAGTAGATTCTGCGACGAGTGTAGAGAGAAGGGAAAAGGAGAAAGGGTCGACAACGTGGAGCACTTAATGCTCGAATGCCTTGAGTACGAGCCTCAACGCGAGGTGCTCAAGGACATATGTGGTGGGAACGCGGAGTGGGCGAGCGTTGCGCGTGCGATTGCCACATCCCAAAGTAACTTCAAGCTCTTAAAAGGTTTCAGTAAAGTAGTAGTACAGTCGAATCGCGTTATGAGTCCGGCTTGTTTTCTTTGTTTTTTAACCAGACTCGCGTTAATAAGAGAGAGACACAAGGAGGGCTCATAACGCGGCTCGACTGTATGTTGCAAACTCCAGACCCAATTAGCTAATGAAAGCGCGATCAGGGACGAAACTCAGGCATCCACCTAGGTAGTGTCGGAGCGCCTAGGCATAAGCGATATGCTCCACACAATTGTGAGGATAGTATAGAGCTTTGGATGACTGCCGTAGAATAAGATAGGGAAATAAAAACTACACAAGTGCCCGGGCACCCCAACACACGCAAACACTTACACGTAAAATCATTTAACACACAACACACTACACATACAACATGGTCTTCTATCGACTCCGCCTCCCCGTGGTCTCCGCTGGATACTGCTCATATTCTGTGGATATATTTCGATGTGCCCACAGGGAATGGGTTGCCAGAGGAGTCGATGAGAGTTGCACTAATTAACAATAACACGCAACTCTTAATGCTGCCCAATGAATGTGTGCAAACACAAGAGAGCAGCGATTTTTCCTTGTCAGCGATCTTGGCTGTGTTTTGGT
This sequence comes from Cotesia congregata, assembly GCA_905319865.3. Taxonomy (NCBI): domain Eukaryota; kingdom Metazoa; phylum Arthropoda; class Insecta; order Hymenoptera; family Braconidae; genus Cotesia; species Cotesia congregata. The sequence continues at coordinate 14,685,251 of CAJNRD030001118.1, forward strand.
TATGGTGAAGGTAGGACAAATATACGTGCGTGTATAGCTCTTTTGAGCCCAAGAAACAGCCTCTTCGGAGGTAGGCGAAAGCCTCACCATATATTCTTCGTTCGAGAGATATTGTGAACGAAAGAAAACCGAAAAAAGTGTTTTTTTCACATAACTTCGACATTTCTTATCGGATCGTTTTTGATGAAATGGAATAATTTTTAGAGCTCAAAAAACTGCGTCGATCGCCGCCTAAAACGTAAAAATCGGTTGATTGGTTCGAGAGGTATCTTCGACGAAATATTTGGAAACAAGTGTTTTTTCAACATAACTCCGACATTTTTTGGAATAACTTTTTAACGGCTCAACCGATCAATTTCAAAAATCAATCTGCTATTAGCATCAAAAAATGACGTCAATTGCCGTCAAGCCGGTCAAAATCGGTCAATTCGTTCAAGAGATGTCGTGAAAGAAAGAAAACCAAATAAAATGTTTTTTCGCAATTACTCCGAATTTTGTAGTTTTATCAATTCAAACTTGAAAATTCTTCATGAAGCTGAATAAACTGCATCAAATGCCGCCAGCTGTGTAAAAATCGGTTGATTCATTCAAAAGTTATTGTGATTTGAAAATTCAAAAAATATTGTTCTATGAAACTTCTATCAGACTTTTGAGCTCGAAGAGCTCAAAAGCATAAAAAAAAGCTATATCTTCAAGCTTGGAGAGCTAAAAATAATACATAAATCGGAGAACTCAAAAACATCATTAGTGCAATTTTAAGCACCTAGGTATGGAATTAGCGGGAAGTTGTCGGGATGGCCTTCAGGGTCTATCGTTTGTCTAATTTTTTTTTCTCGGATTTTGAAATTTTCTAAATCTGCTCAAAAATTTTCAGAGTGGTATAACGAAAAATAAACATTTAAAAAAAACTTTTTTTTTCATTTCTAAAAAAAAATTGAAGGAAAAACTATGCCACTTTGAAAATTTCAGGAAATTCGCAGAAAATACTGGTTTTTTATAAAAAAATCGAAAATCAAAAATGACAATTCCAAAATTTTCGTTTTTTTCCAAAATTAAAAAAAAACGATGAATATGAATCCGAATTATTATTTTATTTTTTTTCTAAAAAGTACATTTAAAAACGAATATTTCAAAAAAAAAACATCTCAATAAGTTAATTTTCAAAAGTTATGGTTATTTAACAAAAAAAAAGCTATTTTTTTAAATAATTCGTAACTTTTTTTTGGTTGGGTAAAAAAAATTTGAAAAAATTCTGAAAATTGTTTTCAATAGGGTATTAGAGTAAGATACAAAGTCTTCAGAAAAATCTAAAAGGATCGGGGTCAAAAGTAGTCGATTTGGCATGGAATGTCCCATAATATATCTATTTTGAAAATTAATTTAATTTTTTAGCCGGTTAAAAAATTAGCTGATTAGCTTAGCTAATTTAAGTTAACCGGCTAAGCTGATGGGTTAGCTAATAGTTAGCCTGGTTAACTTTGTTAGCCGCCGGCTTAACCGGTTTAAATGTATAGCTCTATTTTCCAGTATTATAAGTAGCTATATATGGCTTTTTTTAAAGTTAATGTTTGCAGCCTTTCATGTACCGAATTTTTATGTAATTTTTCGAAGCGAATAAACTTTTAAAAAAAAATTAAATACCCTACGTACTACGTCTGGTCTAACATCCCAAATTTTGTCTCAAAATATTCATTAATGTTTGCAAAGTATATTCTGAAATAATTGTAAGTGATAGAATAAAATAAAAAGTACCTTTTTTCTTCATGGATCCTTTTCCCAGTCACAAGACTCCAAATTCCATTAATAATTGCTGGCGCTATTATAGGTTTGATGCGTAACGGTCTGTTATTCTGGACCTTTAATTTATCGAGTATTATTTTTAATTCATCATTCAACTTCTTTGACATTTCATCTCGACTGAATCCCAAGTTTCGGAGCGAACGTACTAACCATCCCCGCATTTTTTTCCATTCAGAACCATCCGCCATGGTAATACCTAAATTTAATGAAAAATTTTTTTTTCATAAGTATTTTATATTATTATCAAAAATATAAAAAGAAAGTTATTATTTTCGGAATTTTTTTTTATATAGATTAGGGTGCTTCATTTTTAGGCGATATTTTTTTTTCTCTGTGCTACCTGAAAATCTGATACTTTATAAAAAATAAAAAATTATGCCGCCGAGTAAAAGGCTTTAAGTGCAATAGCGGCTTAGCTCATTTAAAAATTCAATTTCCTATTTAAATAACATAGAAAAAATTTTTTTTCCGGTTTCAACTTTTCCCGACCAACAGCTTTTGAGTTATACAGTTGCGAAGATGAATGTTTATTATATTTCACATATCAAATCATTTCTAAATCAAGATTTATTATTACAGTGTGCGTAATTAGGTCAGCGATTTTGATGCCGATTTTTTCCTCAAAAGTACACCTTGAAAGAAGACGATCCTGAAAATTTGGACCCGATATAATCAAATTCGGCCGCTAGAGAATTTTTTGAATTTTTAAAAAAGACGATTTTTCACTGATTTTTGAATATTTGTATCTCAGCATCTATATAATTTAAAGACTTCTGCCCAGCGGCATTTTTTTCAGTAGACTCTCTACTTTTAAGAGAAAAATAAGTATTTGGTCTAAACTCATATAGGCCTTAGCTGACAGCCTCTAACTAACGAACTGTTTTGATTAAATTCTACCCATTTGTAAAACACTAGTATATGTACAGTGTTTGAAGTTGAGGATCGACCAGCAGCTAATGTCTTCTATTGGGGTATACTTTTGTAGAATCTATGCAATTTTTTATTGATTGCTTCTATTAAGTAAAGTTATAGCCATCTGAAACCAATCAAATTTTAAAAAATTGCAGTTTACAGATGGCTAGAACTTTTTTCTCGGAACTTCGATTTCCTTCAAACTTTCAGGAAAGTTGCTTTATTATGTTCCTAAAAAAGCCCTGAAAATTTGGGCTAGGGAATCGAGCTTGTATTATGAATTTTTTAATATTGCCAAAATTGCGTTGTTGAATATAATATTTGCTGATAATTTCTTGTATATCTATCGAATTATTCATATCTTACTGACAAGTGAAATATTAATATACTCAGTACATAGATATAACTACTGTCAGTAATGATTTGAGTAGCGTCTCAAGTAGACATTTACCCTAAAAAGCGCTATCGTTCTTATATTACAATTATTGAAAAATCAGTGAAAAATCGACTTTTTTAAAAATTCAAAAAATTCTCTAGCGGTCGAATTTGATTATATCGGGTCCAAATTTTCAGGATCGTCTTCTTTTAAGGTGTACTTTTGAGGAAAAAATCGGCATCAAAATCGCTGACCTGAGTGCGCACACTTTAATAATAAATCTTGATTTAGAAATGATTTGTTGTGAAATATAATAAACATTCATCTTCGCAACTGTATAACTCAAAAGCTGTTAGTCGGGGGGGATTTACACAGGGGAACTTTTTGTAGCAAATTTTATGCTCTACAAAAGCTATACATGCGTTTTTTCCAAAAAAATTTTTTTCACGTCGAAAAATCAAGTTGAAACCGGAAAAAAAATTTTTTCTATGTTATTTAAATAGAAAATTGAATTTTTAAATGAGCTAAGCCGCTATTGCACTTAAAGCCTTTTACTCGGCGGCATAATTTTTTTATTTTTTATAAAGTATCAGATTTTCAGGTAGCACAGAAAAAAAAAAATATCGCCTAAAAATGAAGCACCCTAATATAGATACATACAAACCTTTTTTTAGACCCATATTTCTAATTTTTACGAATTCATTCCAAGGTCGTGCATCATAATTTTCATCACGCAAAATTTTTTGTATAGATTCTAATCCACAAACTACAATTATATTTGAACTACCTAGACGTATGTTGATTACATCACTACTATACTGTTTGCTTAGTTTTAAAAAGGCGATATGTTGTCCACCGAATTTTTTACTTAATTTTCTTAGTAACTTTAAATTTCCAAAAATCGGCCATGGATAAGGACCTACAAATGTTAAAATTAAATTAATATATGTTATGAGCTGGTAATAATTGTTGAAAATCAGCAGGATGAAAATATGAATTCATTGATATTTATTATCATAAATCGTGTCCTATAATAATTTTTGTGGTCGCAAACCTAACATAGTTTAATATCCCAATACTCCAGTTTATCCTATTGAAAAATTGTGAATTTTCAAAAATTTGAGAAGTTATTAATTTTTGTTTAGTGCGACATGATGGCCGAGCGGGTTAAGTCATTATCCCGTTAGTTCGCCCCCCATGAAAAAAAAATATAAAAAAAATATAAATCGAAATATATAAAAAATATATTTTAAATATATTAAAAATCTATAAAAAATATATAAATATATAAAAAAATATGTATAGTAAATATATTTTTAATAACTAACTTTTGGCTGATTTTCATATATATTTTATATATTTTAAATATATTTTAGATATATTCAAGATATATTTTGAAATACATAAAAAATACATAGCTAAAAATATAAAAAAAATATATTTTGAATATATTTAAAATATATATTAAAATCGGCCAAAAATTAGTTATTAAAAATATATTTACTATAAAAATTTTATACATATTTTTTTATAGATTTTTAATATATTTAAAATATATTTTTTACATATTTCGAAATATATTTTTTTTTCATAGGGAACGTCAAAAAGTAAGGTTGAAAACTGATATTAAAAGAATTTTAAAAATAACCCGGGTCAAAAAATTTAATCTGTTTTATGATGAATGAAAATTTTTAATATTTTTCATTCATTTTAATTTATACTCTATCGCTCGTTGCGCGCTCTCGCTTGCACGCTCAATCTCAGACGGAACGGGACACTTTTTCGTGCGTGCTACCGGTGTTCATCAATTTATAAGACGTTATCACGTCAAAAATCTTGAAAACAGTCTACTCTGCAGACTATCCCTTGAACTTTCTTTCGTTTAAGATCTTAAACGTGACACAAACTAAGACTATTTTAAGACTCTTTTAAGATGCCAAAAAAAAAAATTCTGAGATTTTTTAATAATTAGGTATCTTGATTTTTTTAAGACTATTTTGAAATTTTTTCAAGACGATTTTAAGATTTTTTTAAGACTATTTCAAGATTTAAGTTTTAAAATCATATTTAAATGTTATCTGTTTAACAGAAACACATGTCAAGGAGGATGTGATGGACCATGAAATTCGCCTGCCCGGATACAACATAGTACGCACTGATTCAAATAGCAACAGGACTGGAGGTGTAGTAACGTTTGTAAAACAACATTTAAAGTATGAAATATTATTGAATACTGATGATTATACTGAGGGTACCTGGTTAAATATAATAAAGTTACAGGGCAAAGAACCAGTAATTTTATGTAATATATACAGCTCGCCAAACTTAGGTGTGATTAGTAGTCGAATTTTTGTAAATTGCATCTGAAAGCTCTTTAAATAAGCTTCAATTTGAGTACCATATCATATGTGTAGTCCCAAAATTATGTCCTATTCCGCTATGCCAATGATGAAATTTGCTATTGCACTCGTTTTTTTTTTCTTTACTGTACACCAGCAGTAAGGAAACAAGTAACGAGTTAAAGTGAAATAAGGTTTTAGTCGCCGGTTTACTCGAAATCCATGATTTTTTTCTATTTATGATGAAATCTACTTCCATTTCGACTGCCGAATGGTCTTTTTTTTTTTATTACCACAAAAATATTTTTCAAAATGATGAAAGAAGAACGCTACCCTATCAAAAAAATCTATGTAGGTTTGTATGAATATTCATCTACATGAGAATGTATAGATCCATGTAGGAGATATGGAATCCATAAGATTTAATGTAAGAATGTACGGATTTACATTGGTATCCATGTTCCCACAGTTTCCTATGGAGATTTCCGATGAGACTATCCATGTACCCATACCTTCCTAAGAGGATTTTCATTTAGGTAATACCCATGTACCTACAGTTTTGTGTATGAATTTCTATATAAATCCATACATTTCTATTGAATCTTATGAATTCCTACATGAATTCATACTTTCTGATAGAGATTTCCATAGATTCCCATACAAACGTATATGAATAATTTTGATAGGATATTAAAGTTTAATCTCGTAATACTACTAATTTAACAATACAATGGTGATTTGCGATCTTTTACTTTCTTTTTAAGATAACACAGGAAAAAGTATTTTTGAATCTAGGATTTTATTAATCGATGACGGATCAGTGGATCATAAATAATACTATAGATATTTTTATAAAAAAGTGAACGATTTACCAAAAAGGTCTCTTATTATTTTTTTCTAAGTCTACTAATTCAAAAGTTACTTAAAGGTGAAGTTTAAATAATGGTAAATTTCACGGTTTTTTAATTTTCACTACTACACAATAGCTTAAAATTTTTAAAATGTTAGATTTCATAAAGCGCGAGTTATCTTCTTTAACGAAATATCAGCATTTTCTGTAATCCTTGATTACTTAAGTGGTTTTTGATTATTTTCGTTTTAGAACAAATATATTCCAACGTACATCAATGATAGAAATCGTTTTTTTTTTTTATTTTTTTATCGACTTCTAGCGATTATGAATGTTATGAGTAAAATATTTCTACTACACACAGTGTTATTTATGTACAATTAACATATTTCCATGAAAATAAAATATTCTTTCACTCATTTTGAACCGTATTTTCATGTTAATGGAAGAAGAAAAAAGTGCACGTTTTTTTTAGACGATATCTTCAAAAAGAATTATCTGATTGACATAGATCATGACATTCTTAAAAATATATTAGAATTTGAAACTGATTACTTTTCAATGTTAATCAATCGAGTTGTCCCACAAATGTTAAAAAAGCGGAAATAGACAATCGGAATATAAAAAACTGTCGTTTGCAAATAACGCACACTTTGACTAAAATACAGGAAGAACCGGGGGCGATTCTCGGCAGCACTGAATTCTATTCAACAATAATAAAATTCCATGTTATTGAAAAATTGTTAAAGACAATCAAATTCTATAGTAAAATTAAAAAAAAACCATAATAATTTTGTTTTCAATTAAATTTTTCATAAGTTTATTGTTTACATCTATCCAATCTTGCATTTTATCTCAATTTATTCTAAATAATTTATGAAACTTTGATAAATACCATAAACAAAAAATTAAAATTTTCTTGAATTTCCTGATATAAAAAACTGCTATTGGATCAATGTAAATAATAATTCCCCAAAACTACGATAATGTTGCATGATCTTTTGAATTTGATAATCATCTCAGTTAAATGATTAAGAATGTAATTTTTAAAAGCAATGAGTAACAAGTGTGACATATATTAAATTGAAGCATGTCGACCGCGCGAGAAAAATTAAGACTTAATAAGCATTCCTGATATCAAATTCAATGTTGAACTATAAAGATGTATGCTAGTCACTCGTGTTCTCTAGAGTTGGCTATCATCCAAATCACTCAATTTAAAACTGATTACTTAATAAATATAGTATACCTGGAGGTGCATCTTTTGATTTTGCAAAATATATTGCTACTAATATTGTAATTAAACATATGACAATAACACATAATACATTTGATAACATTTGTAAAAACATCTTAATAATTGTTCTTTTGCAAGAAAAATTGAACCATGAGTGTACTTAAGATAACCTAGTAGAACTAGCGTTAAAATACAATCAGCGTTAGTTATTCTTCGTCTTCTTTCCAATCTTCTTATCCCTCTCTACTTTTCTATCCCTACCTATTTCTTCGAACTCCCATGATTACTTTTATACTCTTAATCACTAATCAGAACAGTCTTTTATATAGATCATGTAGATAATGCCATTTTTTCTTATTTCCATTAGTGTTTTATTTCTTCGTCTTTCTTTATTTTCGCTATTATAATTTGTTGAAAACCAAATTTTTAAATTAATTACAAGATAGAAGTTCTGCGAAAGTCTTCTTGGTGTATTTACTATTTGGATAATTATCTTGGACTAGTTCGAAGATCAGCAAAATCTATCTAAAAATACTATTACTATGATAAATAAAATTACTGGACTCCTTACAAATTTTAATTAACTTTAAAATTTTAAAAATAAATAGTATAATAATTTTTGAAGTATGAAAAATTCACTTATGGAAAATTCAGAAATCTTAAAGTGCATTTATTTCGAATTATTTATAATTAACTATATGTGATTTTTTAATAATAAAAGATCAATCGTTATGTCTACTAGATTCACGGTGATATGAATATTTTGATCACTAATAAGTAAAAAAAATTAAGTTAATAAAAAATATTTAATTTTAATTATAATATCGAAGGTAACAAAGAAAAAAAAGTCAATGTTATATACGTCAAATTAAAGGCAATTTCATGAGCTATCACATGAATTTTTCGAAAAATAGCTGTCTTTTTTCAATTGAAAGTTATTCATCAATGAAGCCACAAAAACGTGATTTTCTCCCTTTTGAAGAGCTACTACTTCAAAACTAATAAACTGATTTCGTCCATCCTAGGACTCATGCGAGCTAATTGTCCAAGGAATCTATGTACTAAATTTCATTAGGATCTGTTGAAAATTCTTGATGGAATAACATTCATAAATCGGTTGTACTACACATGGCCTGAAAATGGTTCAATACACCTTTTAACATTCATAAAATAACTATAAATTGACAAAAAGTCAATGTTATCTAATACGTCAAATTAAAGGCAATTTCATGAAATATCATATAAATTTTTCAAAAATTAGCGATCTCTTTTCAATGAAAGTTATACATCAATGAAGTGACCGAAAACGTAATTTTCACTATTTTGAAAATTTTAAATGGCCGCCCTTTCTAAACTAATTGACCGACTTTGCTCATCTTCGAACTCGTTTAAGGTAAATATATATGAGTCATTCCACCAAATAAGTACATTTTTACGGGGCGACCCTCGCGGATTATGTTTAAAATTTGTGGAAGTGTTCTCTATAATAAGAAAAAATTGGGAAAACGGTTGACCCTGAAGGCCATCCCTGCAACTTCCCGCTAATTCCATACTAGGCGCCTAAAATTGCACTTATGACGTTCTTAAGCTCTTCGAGCTCAAAAATACAATTTATGTGTTATTTTGAGCTCTCCGAACTCAAAGAGATAGCTTTCCTATGCTTTTGAGCTCTTCGAGCTCAAAAATCTTATCAAAGTTCGATGAAACACAATTGTTTTAATTTTCAAACTGCTATAACTTTTGAATGAATCAATCGATTTTCACGCGGTTGGCGGCGATCGATGTAGTTTTTGAGCTCTATAAATAATTTAAAACAAAAAAATTGATCTGGTAAAACATTTCGGAGTTATTACAAAAAAAACACTTTTTTCGATTTTTTTCGACAACGATATCTCACGAACGCATCAACCGATTCTGACGCTTTTGGTGGCGATCAATGCGGGTTTTTAAGGTTAAGAGCTAATTAGTTTTTGAGGTCGATCGGTTCAGCCAATTCGGAGATATTTTTAAAAAATGAAAAAAAAAACAACTTTTTTTTTACTTTTTTTGCAATTTCTCGAAATCTACTGGTCCGAATTGGTTCCAACTTACAGGAAATCTAAGTTTGGCGAAGACCTTTCGAATGACACCAACTGCGATCACATCGGTCAAGCCGTTCAGAAGTTATAAGAGGTTTACACACACACACACACACACACACACACACACACACACACACACACACACACACACACACACACACACACACACACACGACGACGCGTCGATTTACTGCGCATGCAGTTGCGCTGTACTATTGTATACTTGAGTACTTATCTATTAGCACGTTGTCGA
>CAJNRD030001118.1:14697978-14792881 GCA_905319865.3 Cotesia congregata
ACACACACACACACACACACACACACACACACACACACACACACACACACACACACACACACACACACACACACACACACACACACACACACACGCGCGCGCGCATACATACATACAGACATAGTGACAACATCGCGGGGGTAGTCAGGGAAGCTTCCTGTGACCTTCAAACGTCGAGATCTGATGAAAACTCGATTTTTGCAAAACGGGGTGAAAACAATAACTTCCCGATTTTTGAAAATCTGACATTTTTAGCGGGAAGTTAAAAATTTTTTTTCAAAATTTCAAAAAATCATAACTCCAGAACCGCTGAATAGTAAGGGCTGAAACTTGTACACGGAAAGAAAAATATGGGAACGATTCCCATAATTTTACGGGATTTTTTCCTATGTTATTATAGAAACTGCAACCTGAGATCAGTTCCCATAATTATAGAAAATTTTTCTATTATTATAGAAAAATTTCTTATAATTATAGGAATGTTACCTATAATATCATAGGAACGATTTCTATATTTATAGGAATCATTCCTATAAATTATAGGAACGGTTTCTATACTATTATAGGAATGATGCTCATAATATATAGAAATGAACTCAATAAATAATAGGAATTATTCCTATAAATTGTGGGAATAGTTCCCACAATGGTATGGAAACTAATTCCATACCATTATGGGAATTATTCCTATAATATTATGGAAATGATTCCCATAATGGTATAGGAATAGTTTCCATGCTATTATCGGAACTATTTCCATAATATTATGAGAATAGTTTCCATATTATCATAGGAATGATTCCTATAATATTATTATAATGATTCCTATACTATTGTGAAAATATTATTTAGAAAATAATGCAGAAAACATTTTTATTATACACTTTTTGTCTAAAAGCTCCATTCAATCCTCTATATTATGAGAGAATTTTTTCACTATTCTGGAAATAAACATTTGTTTGACACTATATAGAAATAATTTCCATACTATTGGGGAATAATTCCGATTGTATGATAGGAATTATTCCTATACTACTATATAGAAATAGTTCCCATAATAGCATAGGGACAGTTCTCATACTATTATGGGAACGGTTCTCATAATGGTTTAGGAATATATTCTATAATATCATAAGGGTGGTTCCCATAATGACCTGGGAACTGTTCTTATATACCATTGTGGGAACCATTTCCATAATAGTATGGGAACTATTCCTACACCATTATTGGAACCATTTCTATAATATTCTAGGAATAATTCCTATAACTACTATGGGAACCATTCCTACCTACTATAGGAATATTTCCCATAACTTTCTTTCCATGTAGCGAATTTTTTTCTTATTATAGAGAACACCCCCATAAATTTTACGTAAAGGTATGGAGAGCCGATGAAGTCAGTATGACATCTAGTTGCATCACTCGTGTGGTACAAGAGATTTCATACTAACTTTATATCGGTTTTCCATACCTTTACATGTAAAAGAAGCAATTTAAAAATAACAATTACTTTTAGAAACGGTGTAGTAACTCGATCTCAAATTTTGATAGTGAGCTATTGATGTATTTATCTTTCGATAAAAAAATTTTCACAATTTTGGTGAAATATGGATTGCGCGATGGTACTACCTTAAGAGCAATAGAATAAAAAAAAATTAAAACTTGTGTATATAATCTTTAAAACGAATGCAATTGTAGAATTTCATCAAATGCCTATAGATCAGTAGGTTACTTTTACTGTATAGGAGAATAAAATGATATGGAAATTAAAGCTTATTTCACGGGCTTTCAGATGCAATTTACAGAAATAAAATAAGTCATCACATTCGAAACTTATTTCGAGAAGAACCTATAGAAGTATGATTTTTTGTATTTTTTCAAAATTTTGAATTGCTCTTATTTTTCAATGAATTGATCGATTTAGTTCTTCGGACTTGACCTTGAAAATTGTCTAAGAAATAATTATGTTGATTTTCATTAGAATCCGTTGAGAATTGTGGATGCTAGTCTCGTGACAAGCCGCGTTATATCATATTTATAAACTTTTGAATGATACGTGTTTTCTGAATCAGCTTGACTAGTCATATAGCAAGACGATAATATACAGCAAAATTTTGTAAAAATTCCGTCATGAGAAAAAATGCTGCTGTTCTATTTCTTTGCAATCTACTAAACATATTCGAATGCCTCATTAATAATTTAATAACTAAAAGTTCATATTGTTACTATCCTCAAAACTAAGTACCGTTAATAAAGAATGTATACCACACAATTGATAGGGCGAATTACATACATCAAATTTATCCAAATTTAATTTTTTCCCACCACATAAGGATAAACCGCAAATAGAATTGTTTTTTATGATAAGAACTTTAAACTTTCCCCTAAAAAAATTGTAAATTATAAACAGGATACGAAGTAGTTATTTTTAATCCTATTTTAGATAAAAATTTTATTTCTTTTTACTATCCAGATTGTTTAAAAAAAAAAAAAATAAAAACTACATTAAATATCGTAATTCTAGTTGATACCTTCAAAATCATTGCAGTTTATTATTAATTACTTGAACAATATTGTCGTATATATGTACAACCGAATAATTTATTCAACCCTTCAGTACCCACGTTATAAGAATTTTACTCACTCTCGGTTTCAATCTCAATTATTTTTTTAAATTCAAATGGAAAGACCACTTGAAATTTTTTTTACCTTCCGAAAATTTTATATTCTTTTTAACTGTTTATTAAAAAATTACTTCCTATTTTCATTACAAATAAAAAAAAAATTTTTTTTGGAAGACTACGAGATTTTTTCTCATGACGAGGGTATTAACGGTTGTTAAAAATCGAGCTGTGCGGCTCCCTACGGCGTATATAGATCGGCTCTTTTCGGTAAGCGCTCCGCCGCCATATTTGTTTAGATCGTATGTTAATTAAATGTGAGATTTTTTCTCATGGCGAGAGTAAAGAAAGTGAGCCGAATAACGTGGGTACTGAAGGGTTGAAATTCAAAACACACAAATGATTTGATTGGTGCCTTGATGACGTCCTAAACAAGAAAAGACACGAATAGACATGAAAAGCATCCTCTGGCAAGCGCAAGCGCAGATGCCATGTTGAAATAGCGGTAGTTTAAAATTTTCGTATTATTTTATTCAATAATAACCGGAAAACCGTATTATCTCCGAAATCAAACCAATCATTAGAACAAAGTGTTCAAGTTTCATCACTTATTCACAATCAGGTAGAAGCATATAGTTATGAACAAATAAAAAGGTGTTTAAATATCATAGATGTTATCAAAAAAAGAAAAAATCAACTAATGGTAATTAACTATTGGCATTTAAATTTTTTGTAAAAAAAGTCAATCCTTAAAAGTAAATTTTTATCCATATGAAATTGAGAGAACCCAATTCAAAAAATCAATTCATTTTCAACAAAAAAGTAACTTTACCCACTACATCCATAGTGCAGTAAGAGACCAAGATAGTGAACAACCAATCGAAAAATTATTTTTAGTGCTGCTACCTATAGAAATAACGAATCCAATCCGGATCAAGAAATAGTAATACCGACAGCTTTTACTCTCGAGAAAGGAGCTCTTTAATATTTCATTAGCCCAAAAGCCCAAACTGTTGAAATATTCGTTAACGTAAGACTGAGCAGTACTCAATGTATTTTCAGGAACTTTATTTTTCTAATTATTTTGCAAATAAATCTAGAAATCTAATGATATAAAGTTTCCGAAAAATAACATACAATTAGATTAATTTCATTTCGCAATTTTTTTTTATTAGATCGACAAATGCAACCCCAAAATAAATTTTTAATAGTCCATGCATTTATACAATTAAAATACGAAGACTGTATTATATAGTATCATTTTATATAATGTGCAGTAGTGACCTTCAGCTGGGACTTATAAAACTAGTCTAAGTTTAAAAAATACTCATAACTTGAGATTATCATGTGCCTGTCAAGAAACTAGCAATTAAATGGAATCGCTATCAGGAAAAGTTGTTTATTAGAAAAAGATTAACTGTTTATAATCTGAATCTGAACAACAATGTTCCAAATTCTATATTATTCTTAAAAAAACATACTTGACAATAAAATTAGTCACGTGATTGAAACAAATAAATGAATCTGCCAATCTAAATATTGTTAGTGCAAGGATACTTGACCTTTTTTTATAAAAACTCCAATCTATTGTAGATATTTAAGCAACAATATCATAAATATTAAAAACAGTATATTTTTCATGATAATATAATAAACAACAATTTTATTGAAAATAAAGTAAGTTTATTTTAACAAAAAGTGCTTTAAAAAACTTCAAGTGTAAACCAATAATAAATTTTTTAACAGTCATAAAATTTATTTAGGTTAGATGACTGATGGATCATTTTCATCAGTTTCACAACACTGCATCAGTATTGGAACACTGGTTTGGAATCCGTCTTGAACATTAATAAATTATGGTGTCATGATGTGTAATTATGTCGAACTTCATTATACTTTTATTTACTCTGGGATTAATCGGAAATTTATCAAGTAAGTTGTTACTAATCAACATATGTACTATTACAGAATTTAGCAAATGATATCACAAAGCTAGTATTTTCTTTTTAAAAATGTCAACATGAACCGGCATCGAAATCAATGAAATAGCTTATGAATTATTTATTCATTAAAATACGCGTTTTTGCATTTTACTTCCAAACAAATAATAATTCATAAAAAAAATGCCCGGATATTTATTTATTTATTTATTTTATTTATTTATTTACCAGGTTATAACATATATACATACATATATACCTATAGAGATGCTTAAGCATCTGTGCATAGGCCTGGTAGTACATTATTTTATATAGTAATAACATTTTTAACTGTACATAACTTGACATCCATCCATCTCAGAACTCTTACAAATATATGGTACATTACTAGTAAGAGTAATAAATATATAAAGGTAATCCATACTTATAACAGTAGAAAAAAATTTACAACTCGTGATATTGAGATCGAGGTCTGATCTATCTTTGAGATGCTAACCAGTTTCTTATCTTTATTCTAATTTCTTTGTTTGGTAGGTGTAAGTTTTTTAAATTGTCTGGTAACTTGTTATAATTCTTTATTGCCACTAAATTAGAGTTTTTAAGAGCTATATTTTTGTTGACCTTTGGCATGCTTATTGCTCTACCTCTAGTCTTACCCTGGTAATTAGAATATACATTTTTGCATTTCGAGTAGTGGTAACACATTGACTCAATTATAAAATAATCTTTTACTCCTAGTATTTTACAACTATTTTGCTCGTTTATCACATTTATTAGTTTATTTTGTATCACCACTAATTTTTTTTATAGCATCCTCCCCACGCAATTATTCCATAATTTATTATACTTTCAAAGAGTGTGTTATAAATTACTTTCAGTGTTTTCTTATCTGCTATCCGTTTTAGCTTGTAAAAAATAAATAGGAAAAATTTGGTTTTTTTTATGAGATCCTTTACATGTAAGTCCCACTTCATGTTACAGTCGAATACTAGCCCTAAATATTTACAGCTACTCACTCTATTTATTGTTTGATTTTATATCGATAGTTCGAAGTTAGTAGGAACACTATCTCTGTAACATCCGAAAGTTATGTAAGAACTTTTATCTACATTAAGTGTTAAGTAATTATTATATAACCATTTACCTACCTTATCTAAGTACACCTCCATATTCTGCTGGGCTTCATCCCAAGTTTTACCCACACCCTTAATAACAGTATCATCTGCATAAGCAGCCACAGAATTTTTAGGTAATATGTCGAAGATATCATTTATGTAGAGAATAAAAAGCAGCGGTCCTAAGATATTTGATAGATTATTTATTATTAGATCTATTATCTAGAAAAGCACTAGAATTCCTAGAATTTCCATTTGATAACGAAAAATTCGATTTCAAAGTTTCCATTTACCTCACAAGTCCAACGAAGATAGTAGTTTCTTTCAATGAGTGCAACTAGAGAAATAATTAGAAATGGTTCTTAATTTAAAAAGATAAATTTATATGCAATAATTTAATGGTGACATGTTTAAAAAATGGCTAAGTTAAAGAAGAAAATGATTAAGAATATTTCAAATTAATAATTATAGGTACAAGCAAAACATCTTCAAATCCGAAACTACGATATATTTGGCACAAGGTTGTATTATAAACAGTCAATTCAAAAAATGGTCACGCGAATTTTGCCGATTCTAAACCTAGTGGTTGATAAAATTTATCGATTCTAAACTTAATTATTCACAAAATTAGCCGATTTAAAGGGGGGGGGGGTAGAGAAAAAGGACTTTGAAAAAAACTCTGTCATCAGCTTGTCTGTGAATAGTTTTGCATCAAAATCTTACCGAATATTTTTGAAACCATCCTTCACAATGAACAAAAGGTTTTAATAAATTTACTCAAACCATTTTTCTAAAAAAAATTCGTTAAAGTGTATTTTTTTTCTACGCTGAAAACCCTACCCCTTGAACCTGGTTAATATAATACTAATTTAGGTAATTATACGGAAAGTAAGGTTCCGCGTATTTTTAGCCCCAAAAATCGAAAAATTTAGTTATCGACGTTTTTTTTTTCGGCCGATTAATGAGTCATTATAAATTCATACAGAATTTTATGTTTTTATTTTTCTTTTTAGTTGAAAAATAATAAAAGAGGAGTTCATTTCGTTTTTCACTGATATTTTTAAGAAATCAATTTTTAAAGGAAATGTTCCCAAAAAGTTGATTCCCAATACAATAAATATCTCCATTCTTTCAACACATATATTTCCATGCAGACTGAATCATATTACCAAAATTTAAAATTATATTTTATTTTTTCTCATACCATTATAACACAATTAACAAAAGTCGAATTTTCAAAACCTTTTATTATCAACTTAAATTTTCAGAAGCTACGTCAATAAATGGGACATTCGCCACCATACCGATTGATCAAAGAGCTGCGATAGAAATACAGCCTCAATTCGAGATAAAGATGGGTCAAAAATATATCTTCAAAAAAAATAACGATTCGCTAAATTTAACATGTACGATTATACAAAATGATGGTAACAAAAATCATACATTATTTGATTATATTGTCGACTGGAAAACACCATTTTATGACAATTACATTCCGTAAGTTTTGTATTAAAGGGTTGATATTTTCAAATACAATTGTTATCGAAAATATGATTTTTATTTAGTAAACCTGAAAGAGGACAAAAGCGAAATGTAGCTTGGCTATGGTTCGAAAATCTATCCGAAGATCACGATGGTAATTACACATGTAATGCTGTTACATTTAAATCTGTCATTCAATCACATCTTTCTGTTAATATCAGACTGTCTGTGAAAAAAAGTAAGTAAAAAAATATCGTAATAACTCTATATGTAAGAATAGAATTATGATAAATATTTTTTATTTTAGAACCAATTAAATGGTATTGTGGACCAAAATGGTTCAGATGTCGATCTAATAATTGTATTATGGAACGATATCTTTGTGATGGTAAAGCTGATTGTGAAGAAGGAGAAGATGAAAGTGAAGCTGCTGGATGCGGTTCTGATCCTTGTCATGGTAAAGTCATGTGTGATAATCGATGTGTTCCACGAGAATGGTGTTGCAATCACCGGAACTGTAGTAAAAATTCTGCACCGCACGTATGGCCAACAGAAACCCGACAAATAAGTTACATACAAACAGCATTTTACGTTGTTATGGGTAAAGATTAATTGATATCAAATGATTAATTTTTTTCTATTTTTATATAAATTAAATTTAAAATTTCATCTATGCTTTGTTACAGGTTGTGCAATGGCATTCATTTTCATAGTTACAATATTGGCGATAGCTATTTGTCGAGTACAATTTAAACGAGCAATAAGTACGACATGTAATCAACGAAGTCGTAATAGTTATTGTCAAACAAATCGTGCCTCCTCTATACATGTGCCTAATCATCATGATGATCTTGATCGACCTTTAAACCGACCATTAGATGATCTTCAACGAGGTAATATTTTGTACATATTTTGAATCTTACAAGTACATTGATAATATAAATTTTGTAAATGTTTAGAAGCGAGTACAATGTACAATGTAACTGGAAAATTACAGTTTACGGATTGCCTTTCGAAACCTCCGTCTTATTCAGAAATAATGGCTCTACAATCGGAAGAAGGACCTCCACCAGTTTATGTATCATGTGATGAACTCAATGAATATTGTGCCTTAAGAATGTATAATGTTCAAAATAGTTACCAACCAGACAATCTTCTACCAATTATTAGTAACCTTAGTTCTTCTCGTTGTGATGACTTCACAAGCACGCCGAACTCAATTCTAAGTATTCAAAGACCAACTTCGATGAATATACCAGTATCTTCATCATCCACAAATGGACAGAATAATGATTTAGGTGACGATATTACTACTATTATTCAAGATCCTATGTCACAGTGTACAGAAACGGACGCATTCTTGTCTGAAAATAGTAGAACAAATAATCATAAAAACTCAATAAGGAGTGTTTTAAATAAAAAGAAAAAAATTTCAAATGGATGGTTTGGTCAAAATTTTAATAATGTTGTAACTAGTAAGCTTTGGGTAAACAACCAAACTGATCAAAACACACCGAGTTCACCATTAGAGAGAAAAAGCTATTCCTTAGGTGATTTGAAGAGTGAAAGATCATTTTTGATAACAGATCAACCACAATTTGTTTCGGACTGTTTAGTTCGTCCGATGCTAAAAAGTAATATTAGTTCATCATTTTCAACAAATTCAAATAATCAAGTGGCAGGTCCAAGTTCTTCTGGTGTTGAAAATGATAAAAATCTACATTGAACGAAAAAGCTACTTCATTTAAGAAAAATATTTTTTTCAAAATGCTACTCTACTGTCAAGATATTCAGTTTTCTTAATTTAAGAACTTAACTCTTGAATCAATAAGTGAAATCAATAAGAAAAATCTTGGATGAGCGAAAAATTCTCCAGAAAAATTTTGCTATTACGAAGCACTTTATTTTTTACTTTTTTTTAACAAAAGTCACATACACTTCATCCAAGAATTTATTTTTTTCAGATTAAAATATGCGGTAGTAACTGTTCAAGATATTACCAACTTGAGATTTTTCTATCAGTGTAGACTGATGTCTTAAATATTCTTCTACCAAGTAAACATCATTTATTCATAAATACTCAATACTAATGATTATATGATTAGTATTAATGAGAACAAATAAGATATTTAAAGAAGGATCATTCAATGTATCTTTAAAAAAAGTTTTAATCTTAAATAGATTTTTAAAAAACGCAATAAGATATTGCATGCATAAACCGAGGAAGTTGAATATGTAATTATTGTTAACACCTGCATTCAATCCAAAATAGTTTTTATATGAAATATATTAGGTTTCTTTGAAACCGGCCTATTGCATAGTCTAATATAATCGTGCAAAGAAAATTATTCCGTAACATATTTTCTATTCATGAATTATATATATAAAAAAAAAACATTGGCTTAAAAATGTGCATATTTTACAGTATTTTTTATTAATTTGTACCAGTTGGTCGTTTATTGGCAACACAATAAAGAAGAAATGTAAGTAAAGTACCTGTATATGAAAAATTCAGTGTAAAAATGTATTCGGAAATACATAAATACAAAACATAAAAAATAATATTATAAATATTAAAATGTGAAATAAATTAATAAAATTTCGATAATATTGAGAAACTTATTGTATATTTTCAAATTTGTAAAAAATTTTTTTTATATGTAATTAAAAATTCAAATATATCAAATATATTTGGTAGGACTATAAATAGTTAATTAAAACAATTGTCATTCATAGTCAACTACTAAGAAACTAGGGATGGTGAGAGCGAGAGGGACGACAGAAGTCGCAACAAAAAAAGAAAGTATGTAAGAGTAAGTTGTTTCGTGGATGGCAATGATACACATTCATCAGCTAGGGCTTTATGTTATTGCTTTTTTTTTTTGTTTTAAAAACTATGTTCTTATTAAAGACAATACTGATACATAAAATAAGTCAAAAACATCTTAGAAAATAACTTAAACAGAATTAATATAATATTTGTTTATGCTTGGTTATAATGCAATATATAAATCTCAGCATATTTTTATCTATAGGTTAACTATTTAAACATAAAGTATTTATTTTTGGATGAGTCTTTTGACATTTTTTAAATAATTTTGGTGATATGGAAAAAATTAAAAAATGGACCACTTTTGACCTCGAGCCTTTTGATTTGGATCGAAGTTTTTTTGTATTTTTTCCTATCCTATAAAAAACGTTTTTTCAGAATTTTCTCAAATTTTTTTACTAAACCCAAAAAAAGTTATGAATTTTTTGAAATAAAATGACTTTTTTCTTAAATAGCTATAACTTTTTCAAAATCCATCTCATTGGGATGTTTTTTTATCAGTTAAGTTATTTGTATTTTCAGAAATTTCATTTTTCAAATGCTGTCTAATAAATTTTGAAATCACATAAAATTAATTTTCCGAAAAAGAGCATACGATTAACTATTACGGAAGCTTCATAATAATTCATATACAGCTGTATAATAGTTCGTATATAAATAATTTATTGATTTCTTCAGAATACAATCCTCGATACAGATTATACAGTGGAGAATAGTAAGATAGTATAAATTTCAAGTCTTTTGATTCCATATTTTAAAACAGTATTTGCAGAAGGCAAAGAGTTTTTTAACTGAATGGCCACCCGGGTAAAAAAGATTATATATAATTATATATGAAAAATGGCCCTATATAATTATATGCAATTATATACACAGAAAAAAAAATTTACTTGAATCAAGTAAATAATTTTGAAAAACTTCATCTTCTTGATGTGAGTAGAAAAATTCTTAATCTAAGAAATTTTTCTTAGTTTAAGTAAATTTTACTTGATTCAAGAATTTTTCGTTTTGATTCAAAACAATGAAATTTTTCAAAATTATTTTCTTGGTTCAAGAATTTTTCTCTTGATTTAATTTAATTTTTTTTCTATCTATAATTATATGTAATTGTATATGATTATATATAATTATTAAAAAATACTGCATCCAATTATATATTATTATATATAATTATATACAATTATCCTATAATAAAATAGAGATGAAATGTATGTGGCATCAAACTATTCGTAACGTGATTGGTCGAATATATCATAAGCATGAAAATATATGCAAACTCTATAGCTTGCGCGCGCAAAATTCAATTCTAGTATATATTAGACTGATTCAGAACCATTTAAAATACATTGAAAAAAAATTTTTTTTTCAAATTTCCCTTTTTAGTATCTTGTAGGAAATTAAATTCTCTACAAAAAAAGTCTCTTTCATTTTTTCGCTAAAATACATAGGAAAAAAATTACAGGGCTTTGAAAAACGAAAATTATAAAAAGTCAAAAATAACTTTTTTTTTTTTTTCGACAACAAATTATTTTATTTCGTAAAATTCTTTACTTAATTTATCTATATTCAGTCTGTCAATTATATCTAAATTTAATCTATGTATAGAAGAAAAAAAAATACATTTATTTATATTATATTTTTATATTATATATGGGGCATTCCATGCCAAATCGACCACTTTTGAACCCGACCCTTTTCGATTTTTCTAAAATTTTGGTATCTTTCTCTACCCTATTGAAAACAATAGAATTTTTTATTGTTTATAGAACTTTTAGATACGAAAATAATAAAATACGAACAAATCATTCAATGTTTCTTTTAATTTATTATCTAATTTTATTGAAAATTAATCAAATGTTATCGATGATTGTCACTTTTAATTTTTGTTTTTTTATTTTTTTTCTCAGATTTTAAAGTTTTCAAAATCTGCTAAAGAATTTTCAGAGTGGTATAACAAAAAACAAAAATATAAAAACAAATTTTTTTTTCATTTCTAAAAAAAAAATAGAAAAAAATATACCACTGAAAATTTCAGGAAATTCGCAGAAAATACTGGTTTTTTATAAAAACAAAAAAAAAATCAAAAATCAAAAATGTCAATCATCCCGAAATTTTCATTTTTTTCTAAAATTTTCAAAAAAAAAAAACGCTGATTTTGAATAAGAATTATTATTTTCATTTTTTTTCTAAAAAATACATTTAAAAAGAAAAATTTCAATAAAAAATTCATCCCAATAAGTTAATTTTCAAAAAAGTTATGGTTATTTAATAAAAAAAAGCTATCTTTTTTAAATAACTTGTAACTTTTTTTTGGTTGGGTAAAAAAATTTGAAAAAATTCTGAAAATTGTTTTCAATAGGGTAGAGAAAGATACCAAAATTTCAGAAAAATCGAAAAGGTTCGGGTTCAAAAAGTGGTCGATTTGGCATGGAATGCCCCATATATAATATAAAAAAATTAATAAAGAGTTTATTTATTTATATAATATAAATAAATGTATTTTTTTTCTTCTATACATAGATCAAATTTAGATATAATTGACAGACTGAATATAGATAAATTAAGTAAAGAATTTTACGAAATAAAATAAATTGTTGTCGAAAAATAAAAAAAAAGTTATTTTTGACTTTTTATAATTTTCGTTTTTTAAAGCCCTGTAACTTTTTTCCTATGTATTTTAACGAAAAAATGAAAGAGACTTTTTTTGTAGAGAATTTAATTTCCTACAAGATACTAAAAAGGGAAATTTGAAAAAAAAATTTTTTCGACGATTTACAATGAAAATACAGAAAAAAGTTTTTTTTTCAATGTATTTTAAATGGGAAAGGGGACCCCCCCCCCCCCATGCGCCAGCTCAATTTTCAAGATTTTTAGATGTATTTACTCAAAAAAAAAAAAGTTTTTTTATTCTGAATCATATATATATATATATAATAACATATCAGTATATATAATTATATATAAATTTTTTTATCCGGGCACCCCAACTTAAAAATTTTAAAGAAAGGCGATGGGTAACTTCCTCGTCAAACCATTCTGCCAAGTATTTTTCTCTGAGTTGTCTGAAGGTGGGAAACTTGGCAAGGAAATGTACTATAATGTCTGATTTAATTATATTTTAAATTTCGAAAGTTTCTTGAAATTTTGTTCGCATGATCCAACTACCTTAAGTTATTAAGATATTAATCTTATATTTTCGAGAAGAAATAGTTTTTTGGTTCAAACCTAAATACAGTTTAGCTGAAAGCCGTCAACTAGATCGCTTTTTTTTAACGATATTTTGCCTATGTTTGAAACTTTTTTTTTAGATGAAGTAGATTGCAGAGTCTGAAACGTGCCATAATATTAGAATCAAATCAACCCCACGCAAAAAAACTCTACCTCATGTCCACTAGATAGGGGTATAATTACCATTTAACTGTTCTATACCTATGAATCGTAGTCATATTCGCAATGTTTTTTAAACACTGATTTGTGTTCCTTATTTTAATAAAAATGTGTGCGATACAAGTTCTTTATATACTATTTTATGAGAATTAAAGCATTAGCGCATTCATAGGTATGATATACTTATTTCTTCACAGGTTAAAGGCGGATTGAAGATAATAAGCGCATGCGTTTTCATCAAAATGAAAATTTTCATTTAGATATTTTGCGAACATAACCATATATGTACAATACATTGTGTAAAATCTCTCTCTGAAGTTCCTTAATTCCGTCTCAACTTTTTCATAAGCCAACAGGAGGAAGAAAGATAACTAGCAAAACCTGAGAAATTTCTCTGAATATCAATATTTTATACATAAAGTCTGAAAACAATAATACAACCAATCGTAAATGAATCTCCCAATCTCTGAGATAATATGAATTATGTACAATAACATAATAAGGTTATAGAAAATTTTCACATGAAATTCAACAACTTGAGTATAGAAAAAAAAATTTCTACAATACTTCTTGTTGATTTTTTTTTTTTTTTTTTTTTTTTTTTTTCAAAAGATTTATTTTATATTGAATTCCTGGATTTATTTGAGTAATATTAAAAAAATAAAATTTCTATCAATACAATCACTTCCCAGCTCCAATTAAATAATAATTAAAGTAATTAAAGTAACTTACTTAAGAGTTTATAAATATTAGAAAAATATAATATAATTTAGCAAGTTTGATATTACCGTAAATATTGCAGAGAATTTTTTGCTCCATCAATAAAATGTCCGAATATGTATGTCATTGCTCATTGCCGTTATATTTATGTTAATACCTAAAAAATCAAGTAATAATAATGTTTTAAAACATCTTTTATAATCTGTAGCTCATAATAATAATTAATAATCAATAATATATTTATTGATTAAAATTTTACAAAGTTACTAGTTCATATTAACAGAAAAATAACCATTTTATGATTTTTTGTTGGTGGTGAGGAGCAGTGAGACGCTTGGTACTTCGAAGATTCAACACTGGATGTCAGTTCTGTCGAGTTGATTCTATACACACCAACTGTTTTTATAAAAATTTCCATATATATTAAATGTATGTGGATGTATATATGTATGTAGGAGCTATGCACTGTAAAGGCGTTGGCGATTTCATCAAGTGTGGTTAAATTAACATTTGTGATCTATTTTATGGCGAAAATTCCCGTGAATATCAAATAATATTCTACCTAAACACGCGCTTGAGTGATAGAAAGTTTTTGTTGTATTAATTATTGAAATTATATGTATTATTACATTCGGCAGCATTTTTCATACTCTGAAAATGTTTACTATATTTTACATGAAAAAATTCATCTCTTGAATATTTAAATGAATTTAATCCACGCATTCGTAAGTTTATACAATATTCTTAATAATATTTTCTACGTAATTTAGTTTATTTGACGATTTCCAATTCAAACGATTATTTCATTACATTATTCAATAATCTTTATAGTTATTTAAATACTGAAATAATTTATTTGGCGGTGAATTAAATTCCAATTAACAAATCCAATTAACTTGCTCATAAAATTGTTTGAGTATTTTTATCCTTTCCTACTAGAACCTAATTATTGTTTTTAAAAAATACTTGAAATTAATAAAAATGAAGTTAGCCGATATTTCAAAATTTTTAGAAATTTTTTATTGAAAAAATTTCAATTGAACAATTGACAAAAAAAATTTCACATGTAAAAAACTTAAAAAATGATAAGTGCAATTTTTTATAAATATCTTTTTAGTTGTAATTTGATTAATAAAAAAAATCAAAAATTTTTAGACGTCTGCTAACTTCAGTGTCATTGAAATTATTGTATGTTTGTGAAACTAAGAATGGAATTATCTTAGCAAAATAAATGTAACAGTTTTTTTATGAAACTCAAATTAACACAAATGATAATTTTTTTGTCAAGTAAATTCTAAAAAAAAAAAAAAAAAAATATTTTGTTAAAAAAACCCAGAAATGGTCATATGTCTGTTGATTTCAATAATTTTTTTTTAAATTAACATTTACATTGTAAATAATTTTTTATAAGGTGTAGTATACATATAAATATACATATAAAGTTAGGAAAATTTTTGTTTATTTTTTTATTTGTGATATTATGGTTAAAAATTTTTTTTTTTTTTTTTTTTTACAAAAAGAGAATTTTTTTAAAATTCTAAATGTTAAAATTAAAAAATTTTACGAATACATATATTTTTTTATTTTACTTCATAACTAATTTGTTTTTCAAACAAAACTAAAAATGTCCGGATGTCTACTGATTTAAATAACAAAAGTATGATGTAGGAAATTAAAATAAATTAAGAGCAAATCAAAAACAAACATTTTTTTAGTAACAACTTAATTGTCTAATTAAAGTTAAGAATCGTCAATTAATGCTAACTTAAGTATTTTGTATTCTAGAATTATTTCACATTCATTTTTTTCGTGCAAAGGTATTTTTAGAATTACTAAATTCCTAAATTACTTCAAAAGTGTTATGGAATTCGAGTTTAATAGCGCTTACAAAAAATACAAGGATATAAATAAAGAAATTAAAAATCATAAAACAAACATTCTTCATTGTCAAAAAACCTTTGTAACAATTCTTTATGATAAGAAACGGAGTAATTTGAAATTATATTCATAATTCTAGTTCATTTCTTTGTTTCTAGTAATTCGCTTTTGTTTATTACAACAAACGCACATGCTTAATTTAGTACTGTAATCAACATCATATTCCATAAATTAAAAAATCAGATACACAAAGAACATCTTGAACCAAAAAGAAAAATTTCTTTCAAATCTTGTTTTTGAACCAAAGAAAAAAACTCTTGATCCAGAAATGATTTACATGATGGAAGATGTAATATTCTTAGTCTGAAAAATAAACTCTTTAAAATAATAAAAACTTCTCTTAGACAAATGTTTATTGTAGCTGAAAAGTGTGTTATTTTCAATTCGCGATTCAAGAAATATTCTTCTTTGATTGAACTGTTGTCTTATCAAG
This sequence comes from Cotesia congregata, assembly GCA_905319865.3. Classification (NCBI taxonomy): domain Eukaryota; kingdom Metazoa; phylum Arthropoda; class Insecta; order Hymenoptera; family Braconidae; genus Cotesia; species Cotesia congregata. Next base: position 14,714,445 of record CAJNRD030001118.1, read on the forward strand.
TTAAGAAAATCTTTTTCGACAAATTTTTGACGTTGGATAAACTGATAAACCGACCCGGTTTATAAATCCCCACTATTAGTTAAAAGAGTAGGCCCTCAATGGTTGAATTTCTAGTCAAGAAAACTTACTCATCTATCGTGGATTATGTGGTGACATTCTTTGCTCAAAAATAGTTTATTGTTGTTGAAGAAATTATTTTCATTTATTAAAAAGATTTTCAAAATTCTGAAACTAAAAAATTTCTTGAATGTCAATTAAAACTAGTAGTAACTATTTACCACTTTTAGAAGGAAAGTTTTATTATTAAACGATTAACATAATTTGATAAATTTTTATTTATAATAATACTGGTGTCAAATTCTAAAATTCACTGGAGATTAAATTTGTAAGAGCTAAAAATTTTTAATAGTATTATACTTGATACTATATTATCACTCCAATTTTTTAGTAAAATAATTTTCCTTCGAATGTCAATTGTTCAGAAAATATTTTTTTTCAAACTTAATATGCTTATATTTTTTTTTTTTTTTTTGTAAAATCAATTCACAATGTAATTAAATTTAGATTTTATTTTAATTAAGAGTTGTATTTGTAATAACAATGATTTTGTGTACTTTAATAAATGAATATTCAATATTTTTCTTACAGATGGATTCAATTATTTACATTTGTCAATAAGCTAATTGAATTATCTCCGATTGAGAAATGCATATGATAAAGGTTCGATAATTTAATTTTTTTTTTAAATTAAACATTAATTTATTAACAGTAGTATGATTACTTTTGTCAAATTTTATCTTAAATTTCATTATAATACCTTAATTTTTCTTTGATAAATAACAAACTCTTATTAAGGTATAGTGTCTGACCGATTAAAATTATTCAAGTTACATTCCAATAGTTATTGCAAAACTCAACTGAAATAATAAATTAATGATTTTATTTGCCAATTTAGAATGTACTGATCGTAAAAATTGTTTTAATTAAGTTGATAATTTTAATAAATATTTCAAGAAATGATGTTCAAAGTTCCAGTTTCTGACCCTCGCCAATTCTCATGTTGCATTTTCGGACCCTTATATTGAAAAAAAAAAAAAAAAACGTAATTTTTGACTTAGTTTAGAATAAGAAACTTGATAAAAATTAATTTTAATTCAGAAAAAAAATATTTCCAAAAATACAAAATTCAATAGAATTCTTTTATTTTATTTTTTTTTAATCTTAGCAACTCTTTCACAATTTTTCGTTCTTGGTAATTTATTAATGAAAAGAAATAAATTATGTTATACGTCAATTCAACTTATAAACTCAATTAGGTATTTTAATTGTCACAGTAATTATTATTTAAACTATTCCAATAATCATGTTATTACTCAAAATAATTTTTCTTTAATGACAAATATAATTTTTGATTCATCCAAATAAATATTTGATAAGAATTTATGATATTTATAATAAGAAATAGTCTAATAGTCAATGATATAATAAATATTCACTTTTTGAGGTTTTATCAGTATATCAACATCCAGATAACCTTGTTTGTAATAGTTTAGAATCATAAGGTTAACAACTGCTACGTAAATAGAAAATTAGACCCAGTTATTGACTTTCATAGTATAACAACAAAATTAAAAAAAAATTTTTTTTCTTAACATTAAACTAAACTGTAATTAATTATTGACTTATTTATGAGTTTCTTTCTCATTCTGATGTTTATATGATTTAAAAAACATTGAATTCAATCTTGGTAAGTTCCACACAAAGTACTTAGACTATAAATAAAAGATGACTTTCATATAGTGTCTTCAATTTTTTAATTTTTTAGAATTTTTTAATTCGTTCACTATCTATCATTATTGTTAAATCTTGTAATGACTATTGATTAAATATAGAATATGTTACGTTACAACTTTGATATAACATATAACATATAAATTATTCCCTTATTGAACTAAAAAATTTGTAACTTTTGTACTGCTATGAAAATCAATATTAAAAAAAAAATTAAAAAGTTACTGTTTTTAATTAAAAATAAAATTGTAAAGGTCAGAAATTGAGCCACGGTCAGTAACTGAGTCCTTTATCTAAAAACACACGAAAGAGTGGAACCCTAGCCTCGGCTTTTCCAAAAATAATTATTCTAGAGCCAGATTAAAAAAAAAAAAAAAACAGTGAATTAAAACTTGTGTGTACCGCAACCAGCGGTCTTTTTTTTTTGTTCAGATTCAGATGATATTTATTTTTTTATTCAAAGAAATGCATGGCTTTTTTTAATTTCTGTTTGTTTAGTCAATCACACATGTATTTTTAATGTACGACTTTTATTATTTTTAATAAACAAACATGTATAAAAATAAATTAATAAAATAATTAATTAATCTTTCGTGCGTTTTGGCTTTAAACACAGAAAATAAGAACCGTTGTGTGAATCCCTAATTTTAAATAAAAAATTTTACTTCTCTCCAATTATCCAAATATATTGGCCATCACGGTTCAATGCTCATTGGATTTTATATATTGTGATACCTAAAGAAGATCAAATAAATCTGATCAAAACGTTGCTAAAATAAAAGTGTTGTATTAATTTATAATTATAACTTGCATGATTTATGTTCATGTGAATTTTAAAATTAATATTATTACATACACTTAGAAAAGTATACTTTATTAGTCCAAATTATATCATAAAATAATTTACTATTTTTTGTTCCAACTAGCCGGACGGTGACAGACTAAATAAAAAAATTCCATCAGGCATGTCAAATAATCAGATGGTTGACTCATGTCTGTAAGTATGAATCATGTACTTCAATGAATTTTTCATTTATTTTATTCTTACTACTATTAAACAAAAGGAAACGAATCTTCACATATATTCCTCATAAATTACTATAACTTATGTTGCCATTATTCTTCTTTTTTTTTCTATATCTATGTATATGGTAAAAGGTAATATTAAATTCAGTTGTATAATGTATTCTATATTATCCGGTATTTTTTGGTTAAATGTGTCGCATGTTCCAGCTAGGATATATGTTCAACATGTATGTACATTAGAACAGATATCATGGCAACTTTCTGAAAGAGGTGCAAGTTATTTGGTACTATATTAAAACTAGATATTCATTACTTTTTCCTCTGAAGTAGAAGGTGCATTTTATGAATATGTGTGTTAAAAAGTCTCTAGATCATTTTCGATAAAAATGATAATTTAATTACTAATTACTAATTTACAGACTCGACCGTAAATAAATTTTACCGTTATTATCATTTATTTAAAATTTGGTCAATTTTTCTTTTATATTCAATAAATTTAAAAGACATGATTTATCAATTAATATTGATAGTATAAAAAAGCTGTATGTATTAGATACAGCGTTCCTCATGGTGTGGAACATAGAAAAAAAAAGGAATACGTATGAAATAATTAAAAACTAGATTACTATGATAAATTTGGTTGCTAAATTTTCAAATATTCGGAAATTTGTTGTTAGTCCGATATTCGAAAATCGAGTTTTCATCATATGTCAACGTTTCAATTTGATGTCTGCATGAATATATACTGAAAAACAAGAGATTTGTTTTTAACTAATACAATTATCATCTTGATAAATTATTTCCTCGACTAGAGAGCTTTTTTTCGGTAAATTTATTGTAAATGTATCCTATCATGATATACATAAGAATTTTTAGCAACAAATAATAAGTGTAGGAGCTGAAAATTAATAAATAAATATAAGAAATGATTATTAATTCATTAGCATTAGTTAGATTGTTTCATTTTAATCAAATTATAATATCCTATTAGATCGAATAAATCGATCGAAATTCGAATTTTTAAAAAGATTTAAAAGCATCTCTTCGAGAGATTTATTTATTATTTCATATACTTTTGAAAACTCTCTAATACAAAGCACTTTTTATTAAAATGAATTTTTTTTAATTTTGTTTTATTTAGTATTTATTATCTTTCATTGTTCTATTTTTCACATTCCACACGATCGAGAACGTAATATCTTCGATCTTACTCCCAGATTCATAATTATGTGTTTGTAGAACTTTCATAAGTATCTCTTACATATTTGTAACATTTGTAATTAATTTGATAATATGAACAATTGCTCGATACTAGTAATAAAAGATATCGTAACTATCACTACACGCACTCATAAATCTCATTCAAGTAATCAATATCTTTATCGAAGAATGGTCTACTTAACAGTCTAATTAATATCTTATTATATATTATTATATACGAGGAATTCCATTCCAGAGTTTTAAAGATTTTTATTTTTGGTTTGCCCAATTTATGGGAGTTTTTTCATACTTTTCAAGTCAAGTTTTAAATTGTCAATTGAGATTTTTTAAAAATAAAAAAAAATCACTTTTTTTGATTTTTGACCTAATTCATTGAAGCAAAAACTTTTTTTCCATCCATATTTTATGATCAAAAATTCAACATATGTAGCTTTAAAATACTTTAGAAGAATTTCTTGGAATAAGTTCATCAACAATCTATTAAATCTACTGCTGTTTTTTAAATCTCAAATTTTTTTTAAGAGCATACTAAGTACGATGCTTAAAATTTAATATCATAGGCTTGTAAATCGAAGAATAGAGCAGAGACAAGAGCACAACATAACACGTATCGAAATAAAACAGAGGTGACTAAGTTTACTAATATTATTTCTAATCTGCATGCAATGTAGATTACACTATTCTATTAAACTTATCTTTTCTTTTACACTTAGTAAGGTAGTATCTCTTTATGGCCACTCTTTTAATGAATTTTATCGCTCAGCGAACACACAAAAACTATCTTCTTATAAAAAATTGCTTGATTAACCACTTTTATTTCGTCAAATAAAGATTTTTTGATACGAAAACTTGAAATATTTACTTAGATATGAGGTTTCACTCATTTTTTAAGAGTGAAAATCCAATTTTGAAAATACCAGATATCGGCTAGTAGGTATAAATGAATTAATTACGTTGATTTTTTAAATTTAACTGTAAATTTTTTGCTCAATGTTTATTTTTTAAAGTAAAATCATTTCTATACTCGTAAGAGTATTACAAAGAATATATAACCACTACTTGGATCATAAAGTTGAGCCCAAATATTGTTTGTTTGTTAAATACTTCAAGTAAACTATAAATTCACTTATCTAAATAGACAGTTTTGTCCTAAGTACACTAATGGACTCGTCAGTGATGCTGAATTGGTTTATTTTACCTTAGACTGCTGCTTCCTCTTGTTAGTGCAAATCGAGTAAGAATGATGTAGCATGCTACAATTTCTCATTACAGTCGCTAAGGAGCACAACCAGAAATCTTATGCAAGTTCATATCCTTTACTGCAAAATAGTTGTATTTTGATTTTATTCTTTTAAGTTTATAGATGATTTTATGAATTTAAGATAAATCTTTCATTCCGTCGGCCATTGTAAGGTAAATTAAAAATTATATTCAATTTTTTTTTTTAAATTATACATTCTAGAATAAAGTCTGGTTTTTGAACCGTATATTGATCTTCGAAATGTTTAAACTTTGAAAATGAGTAAAGCTACCTTTAACCACTACTAAAACTAGAATTTTTTTATGATTAAATCTATCAGCTTACTATCATATAAATTATACACTTTGCATTATTACTTCAAAAGTTTTCTTCTTTGAGAGAAAACTACTTGATTCAAGAAAAAAAATTTTCTTCTCAATTTTAACACTTTACTGATTTCCAAAGAAGATACACATATACTTGGTCACAAAATTTATTTCTTTTGGATTAACGATTTCGTTGAAACGAAAAATTTTAGAATTTCTGTTCCTTTTCTTTGTCGTAAAACAAATTCCCAAATAAGTTTTAAAATATGTTGAAAAAAAATTTTGTTTTTAAAAGATTTTTTTCGCTATTTTCATTGAGAAAGCTAGTTCTTAAAGATGAAAAGATTCAAGGCAATTCTAGAAGTCCTATGACTAGAGCTGTATAATTTAGTCAGTTAAGTCGGCTATAGAGAAGTTAGCTAAGTTAATTAGGTAACTAACTAGTTAGTTAGCTAATTAACTTAGCTAACTTTTCTAGCCGACTTAACCGGCTAAATTGTACAGCCCTAGCTATAACCGAATTATTTAACAAACAAATTTTTTTGAAAAATGATTTTTTTTGTGTCAACATAGTCTTTTTATCAAAGTAGTTATATTTTTAAAAAATAACGCTTGTATACATTAGCTTATCAAAATATTCTCAATCTAAAATAGTGCAAACTATTTTTCATCTGCATGTATGCGAAAAGAGATACTACCTAAATGTAACTGACACATAGTGTATGAAATTGTTTTGATTTCATAATATAAAAAAAAATTGTTTTCGAATGTTAAAATTGACCTTTTTATACTTGATAAATTGAAGTGGCCCAAGTGAGTCAGATTATCATACTAGCAATGGACAACCGGAAACCCATTCCGTGCACTCATCTCAGTTATCAGTACAAGATGATCCCTTAGGCGTGAGAGGGCATAATCAACAAACATCTCAACATGTATGTAATAAAATGATTAAACAAGATTTATTACTTGAAGATTAGCAGCCAATGGTATTTTTTAGTGCTTGCTGACTTATATAAATCCTTTTTTTTTTTTAAATCTTATAGATGACGTCTGTTACTAAAGTTATTCGAGAAGTATCACACGTAGCTTCAGAAGCAGGTGGAGTTAATTATATTCCCGTACCATTAATGTCACAAGACTATTCTCATGGAAATCCTTGCTACGCGGCAGACCCATATATGGTGAATTTTGAACACTATGATCCTTACGTTGGATATAATTCTCAGTCAGATTATCCACCACATAGCACATATGCATCGGATTCACGTTCACCCCATAGTCCACACAGTCCATCGGAACATAGCCGTACAACACCACCGCATGGTAAAGTAATTAAATATAATATTATATTACATATCATGTGAATAAATGAAATCCAACAACTAAGTTACTTAAATTACAAAAGTACTAATTAAAATTAAATTTAACTTTCGTCCTCTTAGAATACATGCGAAAAGGATCTACATATGTCGACGGCGGATACAATGATATGGGACCTGTACTTAATCCCACGTTACAAGATCATTATCGAATAACACCAAGTCCAGGTGGTCCAGGTGACCAGTATGGTTAGTTATATATTGTTAAATCCATGATATTAAAAGCTTTCATCCTTCATTTCTTTTAATATTATTTGGGCTGTTATTTGATTTTCAATATATAAATTTAGTATATTATATATATTTTATACAGTTTATATTTGTTAAGTCTAAAGTTTGACTTGAAATAGATTTCTTTAAATTGTCTCTTATCATTTTATTGATTAAAACAGCGACAAAAAGTGGAGACACCTTAATAATTTTGAAACATTGAAAGTGTATGATAAATATTATATTTATATTTCTTATTCAGTCATTCAAGTTACACAAAAAAATGTTCTACTGGTGTAAAATTATGTTTAGAGTGAAGAGAATAATAGCCCTATCCTTAAAACTCAAATAAAAAGAAATTTTTTTCTTTGTGAAAAATTAATTAATCTCAGCGTTTAATATTTTGATTTTTTCTTGCTTTGCACATAATTATTTTGAAAATGAAAAAAAAATTGATTTTTAAAAATCTTCCTTGAATGAAAGGAAACCCCTCTTTCTCCATGCACCAGCCCAATTTTTTAGATATCGAGCTGATATATATGGGGCGTTCCACGCCAAATCGGACGGTTTCAAAAATTTAAATTTTAGATATTCTCAATTTTTTGGTATTTTTTAGTACCCCCCCACCCCCAAAGAGGCTGCCTGAAAAATTTTGAGATATTTTGATCACTGGTTCAAAAAATATCGAATTTTCAATAAAACCGCTCTTTTTTTGGTTTTTTGCTCGGAACTTTTTTAATAATGGTCGAAATTCAAAATTTTTTTTTCAAAATTTTCGTTTTTAAATACCCTTTTCAGAAAAAAATATAAAAAAAATATTCAAATTATTTTTCATTAAGATTTTTTAATCGTGTTTTCCAAAATTTGTGCATCCGTCGATTTTTTTGAAAATTTGCTATTTTGAACTTCTATCCTTCTTTCAACTTTTAAGCCCGGTCCGGTAAAGGTCCTTACATAATTACTATTTTTTATCGATTTTAAAAAATTATAAATTATTATCAGTACCGATTTTTTAAACTCTGTACTTCTTTTTTACTTATAATAAATTGATTTTGATATATTTTTGCCCCAAATAGGAATTTTAAAGAAATGAAGAAAGACTAATTTTATTTACGAGTAACTATTAACAACCGTTTTTATTTATTTTCGTGTTTTTTTAAATATTTTACATAAACGACCGTTTTTTAAACTTGAATACTCCTTAGTTATTATTATTATGTATAAAAAAACTCTACAGAATTTGTCGAAATATTCTCTGATCATATAAAAAATTTATTACCGCATGATTTTGTTGCTAAAGAACAATCGGCTTTTTTGAAACAAAAACAAAACAATCGTGAGTTCATAGCCATTTGCGATTTTGCAGAAAATTATGCTCTTGTGATACAAGATGCAGTGCTAGAGTTTCATTGGAACGAAACGATCAAGCAACGATTTTTCCTGATGTAATCTATTTCAAACATAATGGCGAACTTATTCACCGAAGTTTAGTCATCATATCTGATAACAATAACCATGACACTGTCGCCCTTCATGTATTTCTGAAGATTGTTACCGATTTTATAAAAGAATTAGACCCCAATGCAGCTAAAGTTTTTTACTTTTCGGATAGAACTCCACAACAATTGGAGCAATACTCCGCAACAGCACATGGTAAAGGGCCATGTGATGGTATTGGAGGAACGGTAAAAAGAAAAGCAGCAAGAACAAGCCTTCAACGGCCACTTGATGACCAAATAACTATTGTACAACTGGGCGTCGAGACCAACAAATCTACCAAATATTGTTATCAACTTTTCACCTGAAATAGACTATATTGAGGCAAAAAAAAGATTAGATTTGCGATACAATACCGCTAAGAAAATAAATAAAAACGGTTGTTAATAGTTACTCGTAAATAAAATTAGTCTTTCTTCATTTCTTTAAAATTCCTATTTGGGGCAAAAATATATCAAAATCAATTTATTATAAGTAAAAAAGAAGTACAGAGTTTAAAAAATCGGTACTGATAATAATTTATAATTTTTTAAAATCGATAAAAAATAGTAATTATGTAAGGACCTTTACCGGACCGGGCTTAAAAGTTGAAAGAAGGATAGAAGTTCAAAATAGCAAATTTTCAAAAAAATCGACGGATGCACAAATTTTGGAAAACACGATTAAAAAATCTTAATGAAAAATAATTTGAATATTTTTTTTATATTTTTTTCTGAAAAGGGCATTTAAAAACGAAAATTTTGAAAAAAAAAATTAGAAAAACGGTAGGCCCTAAAGGCCATCCGTGCAACTTCCCGCTAATTTCATACCTAGGTGCTTAAAATTGCACTAATGATGTTTTTGAGCTCTCCGAGCTCAAAAATACAATTTATGTGTTATTTTGAGCTCTCTGAGCTCAAAGGGATAGCTTTTCTATAACTTCCTGTAGACCTTCTTAACTCTCGAAGAGCTCAAAAGTCTGATAGAAGTTTGATGAAACACAATTTTTCAAATTTTCAAACTACAATAACTTTTAAATAAATGAATCGATTTTTACGTGGTTGGCAGCATTTGACGCAATTTTTTAAACCCCATGAAGAATCTGTAAATTTAGTTTGATTGAACCAGGAATTTCGGAGTAATTCTGAACAAACACTTTTTTCGGTTTTCTTTCGTCAACGATAACTCACGAACAAATGAACCGATTTTGACCGGACCGGCGGCGATCAACGTGGTTTTTTGATGTTAAGAGCTTGATTAGTTTTTGGAATCGATCGATAGAGCTGTTTGAAAGTTATTCCAAAAAATGTCGGAGTTATGTTGAAAAAATCCTTGTTTCCAAATATTTCGTCGAGAATATCTCTCGAACCAATCAACCGATTTTCACGTTCTTGGCGGCGATCGCCGCGGTTTTTTGAGATTTAAAAATTATTCTATTTCACCAAAAACGATCCGAAAAGAAATATCGAAGTTATGTGAAAAAAAAACACTTTTTTCGGATTTCTTTCGTTCATGCTATCTCTCGAACGAATCAACCGATTTTGACCGGATTAGCGGTGATCGACGTGGTTTTTCAAGCTCAAGAGTTAATCGATGTAGCCGTTTAAAAAATATTCCAAAAAAACCACTCAAAAAAAAATTTTTTCCGATTTTTTTTAGATTTCTCAAAATCTATCGGTCCGAATCGATTGAAATTCACAGGAAATCTAAGTTTGAGGGAACTCTTTAGAACGCCGTTTGGTTGGTTCCGATCGGTTGAGTCGTTCAAAAGTTATAAGCGAGTCACAGTCACACACACACACACACACACACACACACACACACACACACACACACACACACACACACATACATACATACATACAGACATAGTGACAACCTCGCGGGGATAGTCAGGGAAGCTTCCTGTGTCCTTCAAACGTCGAGATCTGATGAAAACTCGATTTTTGCAAAACGGGGTAAAAACAATAACTTCCCGATTTTCTTACCGGGAAGTTAAAAATTTTGAATTTCGACCATTATTAAAAAAGTTACGTGCAAAAAACCAAAAAAAGAGCGGTTTTATTGAAAATTCGATAGTATCCGACTATTCTTTATATCGTAGGTAGTTAAATAAATCTTAAAAAAAACATATAATACCAATAATCGGACCCCTGTTCATAATTGACTTTTTATCTCATACCAAAAATGTTTTCTAATACAGTCTTACATTTATGATTATCTAACATAGTAAAACTGAATGTATTTGACCAATATTTGAAATAAGAAAAATATTGTTTTAGATGAAAATAAATTGGCGTATGGTTATGTATCACCATCGCCCTATGGACCAGTATCTTATGGGCCCAATATTGGAGTCGTACCAGTACCATTAGTAAGTGATGGGCCGTCTTACGATGACTCTCATCCTGTTACACTGCCTGGAAACTTAGCTCCAGGAATATTTGAAGATGATGTGCATCTTCAGCGACTACAAACTCGTCACTCAGTACCAGGAATGGTTAGCCCTTTGGGTGATGATCCAAAGTCAATGCGTTGGAGAGATCCAAACCTTTCAGAAGTTATCGGTTTTCTAAGTAATCCAAACAACGTAATAAAAGCTAATGCTGCTGCATATCTTCAACATCTTTGTTACATGGATGATCCGAACAAACAAAAAACACGAAACTTGGGTGGCATTCCTCCATTAGTGCAGTTATTAGATAATGAAAGCCCTGATGTATACCGAAACGCATGTGGGGCATTACGAAATTTGTCATATGGCCGTCAAAATGATGAAAATAAACGTGCCATTAAGAATGCCGGTGGTGTACCAGCGCTAATTAGTTTATTGCGCAAAACTTCCGATGCAGAAATAAAGGAATTAGTGACAGGCGTACTTTGGAATTTATCATCATGTGAAGATTTAAAGAAAGCGATTATTGATGATGGTGTTACTCTTGTAGTTAACAACATTATAATTCCTCACAGTGGGTGGGATCCAAGTGCTTCCAATGGTGAAACTTGTTGGTCAACAGTATTTAGAAACGCATCTGGAGTCCTAAGAAATATATCTAGTGCTGGTGAATATGCACGGAAAAAATTACGTGAATGTGACGGCCTCGTCGATGCTCTTTTATATGTTGTACGATGTGCAATTGAAAAATCAAATATCGGAAATAAAATCGTCGAAAATTGTGTCTGTATTTTAAGAAACTTAAGCTATCGATGTCAAGAAGTTGAAGATCCTAATTATGATAAGCATCCAATCCAGTCGATTGTCCAGAATCGTATAACAGCTCCTGTAAAAGGTAAATAAAGTTAGTATAACACAACGAGATCACCAAGCATCAACTTTCATTTGTTAGCGAAAAGACAAATTTGTAAAAAGCATTCTAGATCTTGGACGAATATCGTAAAATCGAGATTGTCTGAATCGATACTGCACGGCCGAGTAACATAAAATTTTTTTTGTCATTATTGATAATTAATTATAAATATCGTTTGAGTTATTTATTTTTCTATTGTAACGTTGCACATAGAAATTTTAAATACAAAAAGCTTCTCGTAAAAAACAGGAAATTTTTGCGTGTTCTTTCAAGTTTAATAAAAAAAAAAAAAGATAAAAAGAAAAATATTAGAAACTTATTGAAATTTTTAGAATATCTAAAATATTAAAAATCATCAAATTAAACATATTTTTCCGAAACTACTATCTCATCACGGTTGACACAATTTTTTAAGTTTTAATGAACCGACACTTGAAATTTGAAATGAACCTTATCTATATAACCAATCGCCCCTATCAGATTTATGTTAAAATTTTTTATTTAAAAAAAGTTCATAGCTGTGAATAAAAAAAGAATCAAAAAAATGACTTTTTTTTTAAACAGTTGCAATTTTACCGATAAATTATTTTTTCTTCTCTGAGGTAGGAGCTATAACGACATCTTTATTGATACCTCCTTAAAGCTTAGACATAAAAATTTTTCAAAGTTCTCGTTCACATCATCACTTTTTATGAATCTCTCAGCAAACTATTAAGTAATGTAATTTATTCTGTATTTAAAGGTGAAAACTTGGGTTGTTTTGGTGGAAGTAAAAGAAGAAAAGATGGGCAACCACCACAAAAGGAAGTAACAACATCTAAGTCAGTCAGCGCTCGAACTGAACCGATTAAAGGAATGGAACTTTTATGGCAACCTGAAGTAGTTCAATGTTATCTCAGTCTCTTACAAACTTGCTCAAATCCTGAAACCTTAGAAGCAGCTGCTGGAGCTCTACAAAATCTTGCTGCATGTTATTGGCAACCAAGTATTGAGATCCGTGCAGCTGTAAGAAAAGAAAAAGGCCTACCGATTTTAGTTGAGTTACTGCGAATGGAGGTAATTATAACTAAACTAACAGTCGTATATGTAAATACAATGATATTGTACAATCATAGTGACTAATTTTATCAATAATTATTTAGGTCGATCGTGTAGTATGTGCAGTAGCCACTGCTCTTAGAAACCTTGCTATTGATCAACGTAATAAAGAATTAATTGGAAAATATGCTATGAGAGATTTGATTCAAAAACTACCATCTGGTAATAATCAGCATGATCAAGGAACAAGTGATGATACAATCGCTGCTGTACTTGCAACATTGAATGAAGTTATTAAACGAAACGCTGAATTTTCAAGATCACTATTGGATGCTGGTGGCGTTGAAAGATTGATGAATATTACAAAGCAGCGTCAAAAATACACTGCTCGTGTTTTGAAATTCGCTGGTATGTAAATCAAAAATTAGTTTCTTAATTTACACCGTTTAATTGATTATTAATTTACCACTAATTGATATTTAATGTCCAGGTCAAGTATTATTTACAATGTGGCAGCATACTGAGTTACGAGAAGTCTATAAGAAACACGGCTGGAAGGAAGCTGACTTTGTAACTAAAACCGTTGCAGCGCGGAATTCAGGGCTTAATTCTCCAAGTAATGCTAACAGGTAAAAATATTTAAGTAATTTTAAGTAAATTTTTTCTAGGTTAAACTAACCAAATTATTTATGAAAGAATATTATGATTATACATATATTATAGTTATGATTTCAGCACATTAAACCGACCAATGGCGAGCCAGGGAAGTACAAGATATGAAGATCGAACTATGCAAAGATCAAATGTCAATTCAAATAATGTTGGGTGGCAAGCAGCTTATCAACCGGTAAATATAACTTTTTAATAGTCAGACTTTAGAGAAACGATTTTATTTCGCTATTGTACCTTCATTTTCAATTGTAAATATATTCATAATACTATTTAATAATTACACGGAAAAAATATTTTATTTTAAGCCATCTAATACATAGCTAGTCGTAGATTGTTACTACAACTATCAACAATACGCACTAGACACCGAGATTTGATTTGAATATATTGTTAATTGAGTAAAAAAGTGAAAAAAAAAAATAAACGGGAAGTTTTCGATAAATTCTACTTTAAGCTTAAATAACTTTTAAAGGAATCAACTAATCAAAAATTTAAGACCATTCTTTTGTAGAACATTCAATTTTCTTTAAAAATTTGTCGTTTGAATTTCCCCGTTTGATGGTTTAAAAGTCTTAAGAGAAGATGCGTTCCGAAAAAAACAAAAATTGCAGTGATAGAGCCCCTTATATTAATATTACGTGAAGCATTTGATTATATTGACTGAGAAACGTCTATGCTTTAATCATATATAATTCTTGAGTAAAGGATCGGTTTTCTCTAAAATAAATTTCTTAGTTCAAGATTTTTTTTTCTGTTAAATCAAGTTAATTGGTGTCTATCAGTAAATGAAAACTATTATTTTCCGTGTATCAATTGTTTTTTTTCGGTATTTGGTTAACAATATCGTTTTTCTTTTGTTAAATCTAATCAATTACTACCATTATTAATTGAAATTTTATTTATTACAGGGCTAATTGACTGTTAACAACTTTTAATGTTGATCGATGTATTGTGTAGTAATTTGCGACTTGAAAATTTATTCGCAGGAAGAAAAACTTCACATTCATAAAATATGGACTGAATAAATAAAATTAATAATTAATAGATCCGAAAAATATATAAAACTTGATAAATGAAATTTTTTTTTATTATTTATATTATAATTATAATTTTAATAAATATAACCAATTTGTAGTATTATTATAAGAATAGCTAAATAGGTCGGACTAGTAATATCATAACTTAACATTACAATTTTTTAATTATTTATTATAAAATACTTTAAAGCTTAAAAAATTGATTGATTGTAAATCGAACTTTAATGAGATTTTCGTAGGAAAACCAAATAATAACCGGAATAATTATTTGACATAAACTCATAAACATTGTATAATAATTCGCGTATCAAGTATTCAAAATACATTTCTAAACGTCCTAATGGTAATTATAATATGCGCATGAATATGTAAACACAATTATTATTATTATTATTATTATTATTATTATTATTATTATTATTATTATTATTATTATTATTATTTTCTTATTAATATTTATTTGTTTAATTATAAATCAAATAAATAAATATTATTGTTATTGCTAGAGTTGTATATAAGTATTCGCAACATGAGAAAAGTTTTTATTAGTATTATACTGTAAGCACACTATTTTTTTGTTTAACTTTTTTTGTTACCTTAAAGTACTAATGATATATCCGGTTAAAAATAAACGTTAAAATAAATAATAATAACAAATACAAGAAAGTAATTGATATTTACGAAATATTTAGGAAACATTTTTAAAAATTAACTCTCAGTTAAGAAAGTAGGTCCAACAAGATGTTTTGAGATTCGATTGAAGAAATATTATATACAAATATAAAAAACAAAATATCCGATAAAATTAATTATTGTTTTCGACAATGTTTCTACTAAAAGTAAATTGTGTATTGTTTTATAACTTAAAAAAAAAATATCGAACTGATACTGGCATTTACATTTACAATTTAATGAGCTTAAGACAATTCTTACATGGCAACTATTAATATAACCAATACATCAATCAATCAAGTCAAAACTGTAAAAACATATACTATTATAGAATAAATAAAATGATTCATAGTCATCAACATGTAGATTCATAATTACCGCTTTTTCACTCGATCAAATATTACTAAACATTTAATATTTGATTTTTCTTACATTGTTTTATACAATCACAATTTCTTTAATGATCAATTAGTTTGTAATAATCATATTTAATAACTGTAAAGCAATATATATAATCCAGCGTTTCATTTTTAGGCAATATTTATTTTTGTCTTGTTTTACTGGCAAAACTGATGACATAATTTGTAGAAAAAACAATATAATTATGTAAGAAAAAAAAATTCCAAGTGAATTAGAGGTTAAGCTTATCTCAAATTGTGATTTATTTTATATTCAGCATCATTCTGAGTACACAAATTTTACAAAAAAAAATATAAGTACTGTGCGACTCCATTCATACCCATTGGAATACCAGACAAAGTAATTGCATCAACATCAAGCATACTGAAACTGGCTTTGCGCAAAATAATATACCTTTTACAAAGACATAAAATTATGTATAATAATCTTTTAAAACTCATCAAAAAAGAAGAAACACTAATTAGTTTTTAATAGTATATTACACTCCGAGGTAGGAAAGTAGAATATTCCAACCCGCGTGTAAAATTGCCTCCCGAGTCGAAGTCGAGGGTGGCATGCACGCGAATTGGGATATCCTACTTTCCTCCCTAGGTACGTAAATATCTATTGCTAAATGAACGTGGTTTTTGTTATTATCGTATTTCAGTGATCATAAATAGTGTCTTATCCGCAAAATTAATTGTATTTGTGGAAAATTTGCTTCTAATTCACGTGGAGTTTTTCTCTAATTATAAATATATTCTTCCCCCAAAATTATCAGTTTTTTAGATTGGACAAAAAAAAATTGTGCCTGAAAATGAAACACTCAATAAATAAATATATATATATATATATATAATTAATTTATTAATTAGTCCAATATAAAAACTAAAAATAATAAAAAACATTGGTCATCGTAAATAAGTATTGATTTACTTTATTTAGTTTTTTAATATCTTTTTAAAAAATGTAACCCTATATTGAAAATTGAAATAAATGTGATGTTATATCAATATTTCGAATAGATTATGGAAATTTTTTCTAAACAAAGTCACAGATACAATCGGAAGTGTCATCAGTCATCAGCAATTCCATACAGTGGACTTCCATGATCGATATATTTTGTACCTGATTGCATTACAAAAAAGAATATATGCTCTTCTTCAATAGATCGAATAAATAATATACAACCTTTCTTTACATGATAAGTGGCATTATTTTTTTTTCTGACAAAATAAGTAAGACATCGATCATTTTTTTGTTAAATCTACTTACATAATTTATTTTTGTCGATCATTTTTTAGATTTATTGCATGGTAAAAACTAAATGAGAGTTTTCTCTATTTTTGCACAGAAATAATTCTTATATTGATAGAAATTTTAACATACGCATTGTTCCTATCAAAAAATAAGAAAAATACCCATAATTTTTTAGGGATTTTATCTGTGTGTAATGTGAAATTTTTTTTCTTTTATATTTACACAAGACAAATTCCTATTATGACAAGTATTTGCACTAGGCCAACATGAGAATTTTTTTTATCTTAATATATTAATCTTTTCTGTATTGACATAGCAATTTTTTTATATTAAGATGTTAAGAAAAAATTCTTTTGACACTATCGAACAAATCCTATTTTAACATAGAAGACGATTGTATGTTAAGACCGGTGAAATTTCTGTCACCAAAGAAAAAATTCTTATGTTCCAAAAAAAAATCCACATGTAACTAAATTTCATAAACTACCTAATATTTTATTAATTAACGAATAGAAAAATTTCCTAATTACTTAATTTTTATACACATAAGAAAAATTTCTATATAAAAATATAGGAATTTCTTCTATTTTACCAAGTTAATTTTTTAATACTGTGAAAGTAAAAGTTACAATATCGATATAATAAAATTTTTCCTATGCAGAAAAAGTAAAAATTTCATTTTTTTTCTCCGTGTATTATCGATTTTTGTAATTGATACTTTTTAAAGTTAACTTATTTATTTCGTTTGTTAATAAATTAATTTATAAAATTTCTGTTCTGTTCGTAATTATCTTCATCATCAAAATATCTGGAGTCCTTGGAGACTTGCGAAAGTTTTGGTGTAAGATGAGTTTGGGATAATATAAACCATAACAAAAGAAGTTGGTAGAGTGGGGGTTCAAGGTCAGATTTAAGGGGTTAAGTAAGTTAAATCATTACGGTGTTAAGTATGGGATATAACTTCAATCATCTCAGGAACTTTAATATTCATATTGGAAGTATTAAGAACTTTTTGCACAAAATTATATTTGCCAATAAAAAATATAAAAATCATAAGCGACCAAAAATTATTAAAAAAAAAAAACATATTTCCAAACAAACCGTATGAAGAAATAATTATTTTTTTTCTAGAATATACAAAAAAAAATTGAAAAATAAATAAAACAAAAAGTTGTAGACTTGTAAAGTTGAAGGTAAATAAAAACGGATACCCTGTATGACACGATTCCAACCCTTTTGGTTATCGTAAACAAAAAAAAATCTGGAAAACTGTTGACCGACAAACCATAACTGAAACTCCCTGGCATTTTCAATCTCAAAAGTTTGTGTAATTATGTTTTTTGTTAAGAAAGATTTTTTTCCTATGTTAAAAGAAAAGAAACATGGTTTGAAAAACTTGCCCTGAACTCTTCGAATGAACCGATATTAATGATACGCCTCGTGACATTCGACGTAGTTTTTCGATAACAAACAAGTGGCTCAATCAAAATAATCAATCTGTCAAGAACCTTAGAAGTTAATGGACTTTAGTGCAATCGACGTTATTTTTTAAATTAAAAATCTGTTTACGCTTTGAAATCGGTTAGCACATTAGCTTAAAAGTTATTCAAAGAAAATATTTTTATGAAAGTTTTTTTTTTTAGATTTAACAAAATCTATTAAACTGAATCGTTTGAAATTTTCAAATAATCTAAATTCAGGGTACCCTTTTAGAATGCCGCTAATACTTTTTTGATAGGTCGATCTTTTCATACAGAGGTTATCAGAGACTTACACACAAACTCTCTTCACCCTGTGTTTGTCTTTCTTTGGATCTTGATAGGATGATTTTTCACCATAATACAGCAGTTAAAGATGAAAAAACTTTATAAATTTTTGTGATTATATTAGTATTACTTTGTAATTTAAAAAAATTTCTTCTTTACAAAAATCTACTATAATAAATTGACGTAAGATACTTGAAATACCTATCATGTAAACAGTATCGTTTTTAAAGTTAATTTATTTTTGCCATCGTGATTACTCGAGAAAGTATAGATTGGCCTGGCAAACAATTGAAGTGAAACAAACATCCTTTGTTCTATTTCTCAAGCAATGCAGGTCAATTTATATTATACAGTTTACATATAGTTTTTATCATTTTTATATTATGTTTCGCGGCAATTCCTTTTATTTAAAAAATAAAATTCAGTGAGTTCGTTCATGATGGATGATGGTTGTACGGCGACGCTGTTTATGAACACCTGTTCATATAAATGGGGAGACTATCCCCCCTTACCTGTCCACTTCCTGAGTGTCTGCTCGGTTCTGTTTGTATTAAAGTCTCGAAAGCAGACCATTTTACGGCCCTACGGCCAGTTTTACCGGACATTCACCAAATCTTTTATGACGCTATTTTTTTTTTCTTTTTAAATCTGGGTGATACTTAAATTACAATTGTCAGTAGATTTAGTGTTGAAAGTAATTTGTGTAATCAATAATAAAATAATAATTATATATTTAATAAATAGTGGCAATTTGTGGATTATAATTTATCGTTTTCTCTTTTTTTGAAGAAAAAATAACAGTGCAGTTAAATTTACATCGTTATTGTGATAAAATTGGGTTGCGAATTATTTTTTCGTAGTAAGTGAACAGAAAAAATCTATAAAATTTCGAAATGACGAATAATTATTTGAAAACCGAAAATTCTTTTGTAGATGGTGGAGGAAAACATAAATAGGATCCGTAACTATTTTCAACTAGTATGGAAAATAAAATGATAAAAATATTGTTCATTTTATTGTTTCTATTATACTTGACTTACGGGCAAAGTAAGTAACCGATTTATTTAATTCTATTTTTGTTTTCGTAACACCTTCGATCATTATTTTCCTATTTTTATTAAAGTAATCAGAGATACACGATGCTTTTTGGAAAATGGAGCATCAGCTTCCCATCTTTTTGTTAGCGAAGACAAAAGCGTTGGCGAAACCATAGGAGTACTCGGCGTACTTGGGGATCCAAGTATTAGCGGCGATATTGAACTTAGACTCCAAGAACATGATAGTCCGGTAACAATATTACCCAATTCTAGAAATTTAACTCTCGTTAAAGCTCTTGATAAAGAAGGAATTGATGGTCCTGCTAGTGTTTACATTACTGTTATTTGCGAAAGACGGCATACTTTAGATCCAGTAAGTTCATTATTTTTATTACTTTGTTTGTAATCTATAAGTCAAAAGTTGTTTCTGAATCCCGAAAATACAAAAAAACTTTCTAATACTTTCTAAAATTTATGCTTGCGAAAATGTTCATTTTTATAAATAAATTACAATTATTAAATATTGTATAAATGAAATGAACCATTACTAACTATTGAATTTCATTGCACAGGCCTTTCCAATTCCGGTAAATATAAGAGTTACTGATGCTAATGATAATGCACCCCAGTTTATCAACGCTCCATATATTTTAAATATTTCTGAAGTAAGTAAAATAAAATTCAATAGTTTATAGATTATTCTTTATTTTTTATATACATATCGTAAGAAAAAACTACTTATAAGAAGAAGAAAGAGAAGAAATAGATGAAATTTATTATAGACCAAAAGACGAAAATTTAAAACCAGAAGTTTTCTTGAAAGAAGTTAAAAGATAATTTATTCGGTATCTTTGCAACTTTCATTGTTGAGCCATTAATGCATGAAATGCAGCAAAGCGTAACTTGAACAACCAACAAGTATAGAGTTAGTGATGATAGTGCGCATCCGCTGTGTTAGTGTGGCACTGACCAGACAATAGTCCTAGTATAGCTACACTCAATACGCGTAACACCCGCACTCACCTCGCCGTCCCACTTGATTTTAATGAACAAGAGTTTTATTTATAAGCACTCACCGGCTTTTACCGTTATAATAAACTTCTTCTTTCTGATGTTAGTAAGATATGAGTAAATCGTTATCAAACTATTATTTGAATAAAACAAGAGGAAATTACCTTTAGACCATTTTCTAACGATATTAATAATTCTTGAACAGTTACATTTATGTAAATGTTAAATATTATGTTCATACAATGTAACTTTAAGCACGGAAAACCTTTTACAAGTGTAATAATTCTAATTGCTTACTTGGATGTTGCAAGTGTCTTCTTTATTCTTAAAATTAAAAAAAATAAATACAGTAAAACCTGGGTACACTGACCACTGATGGTTCTCAAAAAGAGTGGGCATTGTACAGAGAATGATAGAAAATTTGATAGTAAAGCACTTCCTATTTTAGTTTGTTTTAACTTAATTACGTGAGTTTTTTTTTAATCCACTCTTCTTCGATCTGTTAATATAAATTGAAAGAAGGATTTTGTTGATATTTAATAATCTTTATTAACTGCTAATGAAGAATTTTTTAATATTAGATGATTTAAAAAATATTTACTAATGGTTAACAAATCGTATATTAAACACAATTTATTTTTATTATTAAAAAATATTTTGAAAATTCTGTTTGTTGTAAAGTTATATCAAATACTTCACCGTAAACTTTAATGCTCCATTGTAGTCTAATCTTTCTTCATTCTTATTTTCTTCTTATTTTTCTTTGTTTTCCTCTTGTATTATTATATCGTTGCTATTATTTTTGATGCAATCATATAAAATTTTATTTATAGTGCCAGATTATATCTGGTGAATATGCAAGAAGTCAGTCTTTAAAGTAATTTTCTAGGATCGAGAATATTTTTATCGAATCAAAATAGTTTTTCTATTAGTGTCGAAGTGTTGCACACTTGAAATTTTATTTATTTCTATTTTCTTTTGCTCTGCATTACTCTGAATTTCAAACGAAAAATTAAAAAATCAACTGCATAAAATCGGTTTTAGAATTATCGATTTTAAAATTTTAAAATACTGAAGAATATAGGATCAAAAAAAGCATGATTCATTGCTGATAACTTTATAACTACAGTCAACCAACTATTACCAATCGTTGATCGGTTAGCTATCGGATGAATTCAATTGCCTCGACAGGCTATCAACAAAGTTATATTCTTCGAAATTGTTTTGTTTTGATGCTGATTAAATTAGTTAGATATTCTTTTTAAGTATTATTGTATTTTATTGTAATTAAAATATTTATATATCCGATTAAGGTCACTGTTGTGGGTACTAGAGTGTTACAAGGAGTACGAGCTATGGATTTAGATCAGCCCGGACCTTATTCGACTGTTCAATACGCTGTTCTTCCAGGCCCATATTCTGTAATTATTATACCCATTTTTATTGCAATTATTATTTAAGAATTGTATGTTTGAAATACTCATAACAAAACTACTTTTAGGATTACTTTTTTTTTATAAATGCTCTTGAAGGAACACTTGTGCTTAAAAAACCACTGGATTATGAAACTTTGCAGAATTTTTCTGTTACTATTCGTGCCCAGGTAATTTTTATATATTTTAGATTTTTATAAATTTTTTTTTATACAATCAAACGCATTGTTTGCAATGCTCAGCTATATATGGATCATTCTATACTGAAAAATTCTTGAACCAAGATAGTCATTTTAAAAAGTTTTATCATCTTTAATCAAAGAAAAAAAATTTTTCAAACTAAGAAATTTTTTTTTGGTTTGAGTAATTTTGCTTGATTTATAAGCTTTTCATCTTTTTTCTAGTCGATGAAACTCTCAAAAATGATTTTCTTGGTTCAAGAATTTTGGTATTGAGTCAAATTAATTGTTTTCATGTACTAAATACTATCTTTTTACGGCGTGACTTTACCGATCTTCAAATTTTGTGAAAAATTGAAGTCCATGATTTTATTTTTTAAATAACTTTTTTTGCGAAGAATGAATTCGTGAAGAAAAAATGAATCTTTAAATAATGCTTTTAATCGACAATTAGTCGGAAATATATTATTTTCGATATGAAACAACTTTTTAAAAAAATTATTCACACTACTAATTCTTCCATCATTCTCACTTAATTTCAAAATAATCAATTACTTGTTAAATAATATATGTTTATTTATTTAGATTTAATGGGAGGGGAATGTGTTATGATTTGTAAAATTGTACATCTGAAATATACAATAAATAAATAAATAATACTTGTGTGTATTTTACACTTTATTTATTAAGCATTTAGAAAAACGTCAAAATGTCGTAAGGCCAATTAAATGATTTTCTCAACTTTAATCGTATTTTAAAAGTTTGGCATAAAAAAGGGTGATGTTTGGATTCGTTTTAGAATTTTTCCTGTTTACCAAAAATTACTGAAAAAATTAAAAAATTAGCAAAGTCAAAAAAGTCATTACTTCAAAGCGCTTTAATGTTAAGAAATTAAATTTTCAGAGCAATTTTTTGTCACAAAATTTGAATGGATCGGCTGGGGTCACTCCGTCATAATGATTTTATCTGGTGAAGGGACCCATATACTTTGTAATTCGTTTAAATCTAGTCAAAAGTCTGTACTTCTTTTAGCCAGGTTTAAAAAATTTTGTATTGAAGTTCTTTTCTCCTCACTGATTTAAGTTAGAGTTTATTGTACCAGTAAGAAATTTTTTTTTTTTAGGATCAAGGAAACCCGCCTCAGTCCTCTGTTACAACGTTGACAGTAAATGTTATCGATGCAGATGACCAAAATCCTGTCTTTAGTCACGATCAGTATAGAATTGTTATATCTGATGAAACCAACGATGTATAATTTTCAATAAAATAAATTTTCTCCTTTAATTTAACACCTTCATACAGCACAACAAAATAAGATTATTTTATTTAATGATTTTAGGAGAAAATAATTCTGCCTGTAGAACCTGTGCCAATTAAGGCTATAGATCAAGATATTGGCATCAATGCACCCATCAAATATACAGTTCAGAATGGTATGCTGCCGTTTTTACATTTAGATTCTCAAACTGCTGAAATTACTTTAATACGAAGATTAAAAGATCGGGAATTACTTACACCAACCACCATAGTCATTAAGGTAAAACTATCACATTTAAATAAAACGTGAAAAAGAAAAATAATGTAATGTAATTTTTATTTCTCAGGCAATACAAATAGATAATCCTGACAGATTCAGCTTAGCAACCGTTATAATATCGAGAGAAAATAGCCTAAATGCAATCCCTACTGCAGGTACAAAAAATAAAATAATATTTTTGACTTATAAGCTAAATTTAAAAGGCTTAGAAATAACAAAATATAAATAATAAATTATAAGCATGACATTTTTTTTTTAAATATATTTTTCTAAACTGAAAGCCAGTTTAGATCAACATTTTTTTTGTACCATATTACAACATTTTTTTTGTACCATATTAGACTAATTAAAAAATTTTCTACTCTTCATTTCAATAACGCAAAAAAGTTATTTTTAAACTAATGAATTTTTTCAAATATGGAAAAATTGAAATTACTAATCATGTAATCATACTTTTTTGAAAAATCTATCAGTCGACTTTTATCATTTTGTAATGAAATTATTGTCTGTTTAAAAGTTATTAATTTACAATGATAATCAGATCTTGTTAATTTTGATTGAGGGACTTTTCAACCATTACCTCACGGAAAATATCGATTTTTTGAACCCCGTGTTTTCCCTTTTATCACGCTCTGTTACATCTTTTTAACTTCTACTGTCACGTTTGACATGCCCCCTCCCCATTCCTATGATCGTGAGGTGATATTTAATCGACCCTTTGTATGTTATTAGTCACTATACTATTTTGATTTTGTTTATGGGCATAATCCATTTATTTTACTTCTATTATACCGATAGAATTCTGAGTAGTTTATTGACAGATTTAAATTAATAAAATGCATAAACCTTTTAATTTTAGAAATCAATGCCAATTTACAAATTTAGTATTTACATAATTTGAAGCCAATGATTGTATCCGAAAATTTGTTTATCAAAATTAATATATTTAAAACAAATTTTAAACTTTCTCATAAAATAAAAAAAATTTTGATTACTCTCATGAAGATAGTTATTTTTATCAAAGAATTCATTCGAGGCACTTGTAATTTTTGAATTGCTGGTGAACTTCGAAAATTTTGAACTTTTATGCCTACAACTTCAGACCATAAATTTACTGTAAATTTCTCTTTGAAATTGAATAAAAATTGTAGAAGTGAATTTTCGAAAAATGTAAGAGTATGATAGTCAAAAACAGATCAATCTCATATTTCTTACAACATTTTAGATCTGATCTTTTTTGTTCATTGCATTTCTAATTGTTTAATTTAATGATTACAAATTTTAACTAAGCATTCTCTTTTTGTACTAAACCAGGTGAAGAGATGCCAATAAAATTTCTTCTCAAAGACTTTACAATAAACGTTCCAGAAAATACACCATCTGGTAGTGTTATTCTCTCTACTGGTCTCAACAAAATAAACACTGTAAGCGAACAATTCATACATTTTCATCTATCCAACCGCACTGATTTCAAGATTGTAGTATTAGACTATTTAATCATTATTAGATGTGTGCGGAGCGAATGCGTCTAATTGAAATCTGAAGCATAGTCAATTTTGGTTACTAATAAATTGTTTATTAAATTGTTTTAGAATTTAAGATTTTGGCTGGAAAGTTCAGACGATACCAAAGATAAATTTATTGTTTCTTCTGCTGGAGAAATAATTCTTAACAAGACATTGGATTATGAAAAAAAAACTCACCATAATTTTGTGATCCATGTAACAGATGGTATTAATGTGTGTATATACACGTAAATAAGTATAAAAATATTTTTATCTGTATTTTAAGTACGATTTTCAGAAAAATTCGACTTCTTAAAAAATATTCCGAAAAAAATAAATGTGACCGTTATTATAGTATAAAATCTTCTAAAACTAAATCATCGAAATTAATCCTTTCATTAACTGACAACTGTTATGAAGATTTGCGTAAAATTAATATTTTCCAATTCGAACGCAATTTATTGAGGTTGATCTAAAACATGTTCGAATTAATCATTGAGTAAATGCAAAAGCTTTTTTTTTTTAATGTGGATAGATAAATTGGTATTTGAAATTTGCTTTCTTTTCCTGAATTTCTTTGATTATAAATTAAAAATACCCAAGTGAAAAAAAGTTTTAACTATCTGACTTAATATTATACATATTCTTTTCAAAATTAACCATTTCATAAGTATCTAAAAAATAAAATAAAAAAAATTTAACGACAAAATTTTCAACTGCTATTATAGAATGATTCAGCACGGGTACATGTATCAGTGGAAGATATTAATGAGTGGGAACCAAGATTTCGTCACCCAAGATATGAATTCCACACTCGTACTCTCCGGGAAGGATCTATTGTCGGTAAGTTTAAAAAAATAATTATCGTTTAGCCCTAGAGTGATCATCAAAAGTGACCTAATGACTTAAAAAAATATAAATGAAAAAGATCGAATTATAATATGATAATGTCGTGGACAAAAATCTGCAGTCACGTAGCAACAAGGAAAACACTGAAATTCAAATATATCATTTAAAAAACTTTCCGCTAAGATAATTGAAAATTTAAAAATATTGAAAAATTAATATTTTCAGTTCAATTAACTCCGAATCTTAATGAGTTCTTGTTCTCAGAAAACAACAATAGGTATCACAAATTGCATTAAAATCGGTTGATTCGTTCAGAACATATCGCGATTCAAAAATAAAAAAAAAATGTTTCTTTAAAATAATTTTAAGTTTCTGTGCTCAAAAAAGTCGGTTGAATGTCGAAAACTTCATCTCGATCAATTGATTCATTTGAGAGACACCACAGTATAATATTAAAAAATAATGTCTTTCAAGTAATTGTCAGATTTTTGAGCTTAAAAAGTTAAAAAATGTATTAAAAACCCTATTTTTGAGCTTGAAGAGTGACTTGATATCAATGGAATTACTAAAATTACTTTAGATCTTTAATTAAAATAATTATTCACTTACAGGAAGAGTTGAAGCGGCGGACGGTGATAGGGGTGATAAAGTTACACTGTCGTTAAGAGGACCCGATGCTCGGTATTTATACGAAGTAGTTTTAATAATTAAGATTCTAAAACTTTTAAATAACTTCTTTGGATTTCTAAATTTCTAGATCTTTTCATATCAAAGAAAATGGTGAGCTTATTTTAATATCTTCTGGGCCATTCAACGGTACATTAGCTCGTTTGGTAGCTGTTGCAACCGATTCCGGAAAACCGCCACGGTATTGTTATCACTATTTAGGATAAGAGTACCAGTTTTCGACACTATTCTGTTGTTTTATTCTTCTATGATACTGTACAGACATATACAAAGAAAATTAATTTTCTAATAGATAATCCATCAATTTACCTTCTTTGATTTTTAAATATTTTTATTGTTTAAAACAGTAACTTTCTGCAAAAAAACAAAATGTAATTTTTAATTTTAATATTTAAACAGTTAATATCAATACAGTTAAATTTTAAAATCATTATTTTACTATTTAAAACGATATTTTTAAATAATTGTAGTATTACTTATCAGTTATAAGGAATCATTTCTTTCTGTATAGTTTTATCAGCTTAGCCATATAATTCTCAAAATCAATCAAAAAAATTAAACATCTCGTTCCATGATAATTTATTAGATGAGTCATCATTCACAGAAAATAATTTTTAATTAGGCTATTTTTCGTATTTTAATGCATACCAAACTAATAGTTAAATCATTATCATTTTAATTCAATTACTACGATGATCGATAATTAAATTAATGATTATTCATATTTGAGAAATTTATAGTATTTTATAGATGATGAGACATAAACAAATAAATTGTATATTAATTTATATGAGTCAATTATTTTATGATTTATATTTTTCCCCTATTAGTATTTTACTAAAATCTTTTAAGTGTCTAAAACTGGTGATTTTTATTTTATTCTTCCATGTTTATGATGTATAAAAAATTACTGTAACGTTACTTTTTATTCATTTACAGGACTAGTATGATTCCGTTAATTGTACACTTACCTAACACGCGATCCAGCCTAATTGCCGCCCGTGCTTCTCCACCTTGGATTAGTAGCAGTATTTTTCTTATAGCTGCTTTTGGAGTAGTACTGGGTTTACTTGGCATAGTTATATTAATTCTTATTTTATATATTTATAAACAGTAAGTCAAACTAATAATTATACAAGTGAAAAGGAATAACTCTAAATATTTTTTTATAGTAAACATCCAAAAAATGAAGGGTTAGTGAGTTCAATTGGAACAGGATACAGAGATAAATCATCAGTACCTTCCGCTCTAAATCCCAGTCCTCAAATTTTAGGGGCGAATGTTATTAACGATACGTCAGAAGATGCAAAAAAAAAGCACCGTTCAAGAAATAAAAATGTTAGCAATCCAGTTTTTGGAAAAGATGATGAAAGCTTATACAATGCTGGAGGTAAAAATTTGAATATAATCGTCATTTGAATTGATTTCAATTCTATACAGGTATTTTATTTTTATTACAGGTGCATTATCGACGCGGCATATACCGGGATATAATAGACACAAAGTTGCTCCGTTACCAGTCCCACCTTCATTATCAGCAACGTCAAATATTCCCAACATTGGTGGTTTAGTACAAAATATGAATGATTTAAGTGCAAAAGTCAACATTGACACTCTGTCGCAAGATTCTTCAAATTATTCAGCTGATCCGCCTGACTCATTAATTCCTGTTTGGCCAGCAGAAGATTCTTCGAGACATGTAAAAAAATTGTCTTGGAATGATGACAGGGTAAGTTATTTTTTATTTTTTACTAAATTCTTATAAATAATACACTTTAACTCGATATAAGATTGCAGATAAAGTTGCTGACGAAAAAGCAGAGCAACGAAGTGAAAATAACTATCAAGGACCTGATAAATTAAATCTTACAGTTTATTTTTAAAATAATTTAATGATAATCAATATAAACTAATAATTTTTGTTAAACCAAAAACTTTTTTTTAATTAAAAAATGACAAGATTCATATTAATGTTACTATTTATTAAGTTTCCATAAATTCAGTTTTTTACAAAAAAATTATTATTTCTCTTTCCTATCTTAAATGACTTAAATCTAAGTAAGTAACTGTTAAGTTTGTATCAAACACAGTTTTGACCCTGTGTAAAAAATATCAATGATTCACATTAATGAATGAAATAGTTGAAAATTATATTTCAGGAACTCTACCCTTCATAATTTAGTGTCTTTGAACTTGCTGCGAGCATGTCCTCGTATAGTTCCAAGACTGTGCGCATGCATTCGAATAATTCAAAGGGACGGCGTCTTAAATGAATCATTTTACACATATGTTTGCGTAATCGGGATCTGAGTTGAAGATTTTCTGTGTAGTCGGGAATCTATCTAATTAGAATCTGGGTAAAACACGCCGTTCCATTTGAATAACATTGCCTTGAGATTTAATTATTGAAGAATCTTTGTTAATAATTAATTAATAATAAGAGATATTTCTAGGTTTATTAGTGTTAATATAATGAAACATTTGAGTAGATAAAGAAACAAAACAAAAAAATCTTTGAAATTAAGTTTTCTATATATTATTAGAGACAAAATTGCATATAAAAACAAAAAATGAGCAAAGAAGAGATTGGCATCAGCTATAAAATAAAATAAAAATATATGGTGTCATACGATACGTTTTTATCTTATAAAATTTATTTTAATCAAAACCATGATACATATAAATGGCTCATTGCCAATATTTCATTAAAATATTATTGCATATTATTCATAGTACGCGAATAATGTGCAAGTTTACTTAAATTAAGGCTGTTTAAAGTAAAGTATATTGAAGAATTATCGAAAATAACTAGTTTAATTGAATTTTTACTCTTATAGTTTGGAGATAATTTCTGAAATGAATTATACAATAATGATAGTCCCGTGGACATTTTATTCATTAAAATAAAATAAAAATACGTTTGAAAAATAGAAAATAACGTTTCTTTGTGATGATACTTTAATGATTAAATAATTACAAACATAAAAGTATTTATTTGAATTGTAGCTGACAATCCATTTTACAAAGATACATTAATCAAATTTGATAAAAAAGTTACCGTTTTAAAAAAATGAACGTTACTCTAAATCAATAATCATAAGTTCTGGAGATTCACTGGTGCTACTAATAGCACTGTGATTTGATTGACTTTTTTTAGGTAAAAGAGTAGCACCTTTCTTACTAGAGGGTTTATAATCATTGTCGTCATCATCTTCGTCACTTGAAATCAAATCAATTACTGGAGCACTTTTCTTTTCGGGCGTCGAAGCCACATTTCCTTCATCTAAAATGAAAATAAAAATTTATAAATATTATATTAACAAACACAAAGAGTACATTAAATAAAGTCTATAAGATTGAGTTTCTTCACTTTACCTAAATCGACTGTATCTACATCAATTTTTGGACGAGACTTAGTGTCAGACTTATCACTCTTTTCTTTATCTCGATCCTTTTTAGATACAAGATTTTCCCATGACCCATCTTGTAACAATTGTATTTCATTGACGTCAGCCAATAATTTATTAGATAATAAAACTTCTTGGAAATATCCATCAATAACAAGATGATCATAGAGTGCAGGTTTGTCACAAACTGGGCAGTTCCACGTTGGTTTACGTTCATTCATTTGTAAAAATAATGATGCATCAAAACATTGTAGATGTGAACAAGTAGAAGAACGACAGGGCGTGCTCATTCTCATTTTTCCAAGAGGACAGGCAAGTGAAACACGCAAAGAAGTTGTTGCAATTTCACTGTCTGCATCTTCATTCAATTTCTCTTTAACTAAAAATTAAATTTTTGGTTAGATCTGTAGAAATAATTAATTGTTTTTATTTATCTGGTGAGAAATTCCTGACTTTACAAAAACAAATACATTAATGAAGTTTTGTATCTACTTTTTTTTTCTAACACCCTTAAAAATCGGTGTATAACTTTTACTAAGCTCATTATAGTGAAAATCTTTCTAGATAAGAAATATACCAATCAAATTTCAAGTTTAGATTTTTCCCTAATAATATTTTAGGCCAGGCTTTATGGAAGTTTGGCCTAGATTTCGAAAATTCTAGCCCAAGATTTTTACTTGAGAATCATCGAATTGCTACAGATCATTGATCAAGATTTTTGGGCTAAGCTTGAACGAGAATATGACCAAAAATTTCATGTTTCTACTACCATATTCCGTGGTATCAAAAAGAGAAGGGGTGTGTATGCGTAATCTTTTGCGATCCTCATGCAAGTCTGTCAAACGTCTTGACTAAGAATTTGGAAGTCTGGCTTCAGAATCGACAGTCAGATTTGACCAGACTAGAAGTATTGCTCAACATTCTGCTCAAAAATATTGTCCAATTCTGCCGCTAGTCTGGACAAAGAATCTTGATAAACTATCTTGTTCAAAAATGTTCCATTTTTTTACCAAGATTGTGTTCAAGTATCTTTTTCAAATCCAATGCTACTGGTGTATAACTTAACTTTATCAAACGTTCAACGAAGTTGAAAAATATCAGTTTGTATTTATATATAATAATAAATAGTTACTTAGTCCTCGAGTGTAATCGGAATGTCGAGCTCCTTTGGTTTTTAATCGGTTTAATAATTCTGAACTGGTCAATTTTCGGACAAGATAAACAGCCACTGCATATCTTCTTCCATAATCAGCTGACCAAGTTATTTGAATTTGGTTTCCGACAGTAGGTGATAATTTCACTAGTGGACTTATGTTAACCGGGCGGGGTGGACGTTTAGGCTCAACTCCTGATTTGTTTGTAGGTATTGGATTCTAGATAAATTAAAAACATATTTATAAAAATAAATTCAAAAAACATGCTTTGCAATAATTGATAGTAAATTCATGTTGAAAATACCGGTAATGGGCAGAGTTTGCCATTAACTTTAACACCAACGCCTGGTGGAAAGTAGTCTTCTTGCTCACATGAAGTTTCTTGTAAGCAAAATCGCATTTGTACTTGAACTGTGTAATCCATTCTGCTACCGGCTCGACAATCTCTTGAATTGGCAATATCATTGGCTTGTTGTGGAGTCAAATGGAAAAGGAATGTATTTTCTTGAATTCTTATCGAGCCTTGTGGCATTAAACTTGAAGGTTTTAATAGTTCTCCTAATAAATCATAGAATGGTAGCTTTTTCAGTCTAACATCTGGATGAATAGGATATTGGCTGGATTGTTGAATTTGTAGTGTAGGTGGAAGTACTTTTGATGGATAGGGATACGGTTGATATACACTTGTATTAGAACGCTGAAAAATAAAAATTAATTTTAAAAAATTAAATCAAGATGAATGTAGACATTACTTCGATGAAAAAAATGATCGTCAATTTTTAGAATTGAAAATTTGAAAATGTCAATTTTTCGATATTTCATGGTTAACGTTTTTTTTTTTATTCCGACTTAGATAAACTACAAGAAAAAAAATATCTGGGTCAAACAAAATTTAATCTTTTATTAATTTTTTGATTTTTGATGGTCAAAACAAATTGGAGCTGTGATTCTAAACAATTTTGAACTTTTAAAAAGTTAACAATTTTTTATTAAAATAATACTCAATAAGCTCATATGAATGATTGAAAAACTAAAGTATCATGAAGTTTGCAACATTACATAACCTACTGAATTCAAAGTTTTTGACAATTTGAAGTGAGTTGGTTTGCTTGATTTGGAAAAATAAAATAAAATAAAAAAAACTCGTATTTTTTCAAAAAATTTCTACACGACTGTACTGTTCAATTTCAAGAACTAATCAGCTTTATTCTTCAAGAAAATCACTTTGTTAAATGGAATGGAAAATAAAACTGTAAATGGTGTCAAAATGATACACAAGAGAATTCAATCATAAATATAGAAATCTGGAATAATTAATAACCAATTGATTAATTACTTAGTATGATCAATCATTAGAGTATTATAATCTCTATCTCTTGAATCAATCTTAATTTTCTCAAATCATCAACACTTGTAATGCTACAAATGAAAATATTACAAAAAAAAAAAAATTTACCTGTGCTGTTACATTATTATATGTTGTGGGTTGATATGCTGCCGCAGATCTAGTAACTTGCGATTGTGGCATCGAAGCTTGATGAGCTGGGGGTAGCTCTTTAGATGAAAGTGATGTAGGTGATGGTTGCTGTTGACTTGACCTTGATTGCGTTCGAGGCCACGCTCGGGTATGAGGTTGTCTAGGAATTGACGATTTAATATTAAATTATTCAAATAAATATACTGTATAAACAAATACTTTCAGTTTGTGCACAGTAAAATACTATATAGAAATGAGGAAGATAGGAAATCTGTACCTGACAAAAAAATCTAATAGTGTTAAAATATTAAGAATTTAAAAAAAAGTCTACCAGAATTAGTTCCTTTATAAAAAAATAAAAAACATGACAAATCAAAACTGTTTACTTTGTTTGTAAGATGTCAAAGTTTAAAAATTTTTAAAAACTTTTTTTTTTTTTAAGCAACCTGCGAATTTTTAAACGGATCAACTTTTTGAATCTCATATTCTTTTGTGCCAAAAAACTGCCGAACTTCGCAAACCATTGGGGGATCATTCGATCTGTTTAAAAAAAAATATTACAGGTCAAAAGTGGTAAGAAGCGTTTTTCAATAATTATCGGAGTTTTAAATTTGAAAAGCTCAATAACATTGCGATAAGTAGATTTTTAAGGGGTCGTCTACAAGGTCGATTATTTTCAAAATCTTTTCCTAGTAGAAAACATCGAACCAAAATCCGTTGATTTGTTCTAGAGTGAACGAGGAGCTGATTTGTTCTAAACATTAATAAATACCTTATGATGGTAAACATATTTACGTACGAAAATTGACATTATTTTTAAGGTATAATTAGGCGACTGGAGAATAGTATTGGCCAATTTTTCGTATAACTTAACTAGGAGAGCTCTTATCGCAGAACCAAAAGATCCCGTTTCGATTCCCGGTCCGGACTGGCCTAATTGATTATTTTTTCGGTTACTGAAAAAATTCCCACTGAGTATTTACCGTTTCCCTATCTTTTCTTCTTTCCCTTTCTCAAATTTACCATAAAATGACGAATGAGCTATTAAAATAGTATATAAGTCTAGTAAAAAATAAAAAAATGTTTGTATAGTAATAATTTAATATGTATACATATTCATGACGAGTGTTGCTGAATTCGCATTCGTGTCGAATCAAATTGTCAAATTTTCTGTGATTTACTCCGAAATTGAAGTGACATGGTTGTGACATATCCTAATTGGGTCTACTAAGAGAATTGATTTCAATGAGCTTAGATACCAAAG
The DNA here is from genome assembly GCA_905319865.3 of Cotesia congregata. NCBI lineage: Eukaryota > Metazoa > Arthropoda > Insecta > Hymenoptera > Braconidae > Cotesia > Cotesia congregata. The sequence goes on from CAJNRD030001118.1 coordinate 14,748,809, forward strand.
TTAATGTTAGGAAACTACATGTTAAGTAGTTTGAAATTGTTGATTTTCAAATAATACAACATACAGATAAAAAAATTGTAAAATTTAACGTTTCACGAACATTATCTTATAGAAATTAATGATACAAAAATTACCAGACATTTGACGATTTGATAGTTTTTGATTACTTTTGACAAGTGAATTCTTATGAAAAAAATAGAAGAAAAGATTCCGCACAAATAAATTTTGATAAGCTGTGTGATTTTTTGGAAATATTTTTCTTTAAATTTAAATAATAGTTAGATGTCTGTTAGTTCCAGTATCATAGAAAGTGATATTTGGAGTACTGAAATTTAAATACATTTTTACCTTGAATCGTCCGATCTTTGATGTAAGTTTTGATCGATCGATGGTTCATTACCAGCCCCAGATTGTCCATACATTTGATGAGCTGCAAGTTGATCAGCTCTATAAGACGACGAAAAATTAAATGAAAGACTTTTTGTTAATAAGATAACTGTCAGTAAGTTATAAGTTTTATTACTGTATTGTTTTGTATAATTCTCGAATTTTCAGTTGCACAGGATGAGATCTAAGTCTCAAAAGTTCTAACGCACGTGTTTGTAATTCGTTTTTGCGTCCAGACTTATTTCTACCAGCAAAACCTAAAAGCATCTGAAGCTCAGAGACCCGAAAACTTAATACCATATTCTGTAACATAAATTTATGTTAATAAATCAGTAAATACATACATTTATATATACATGTATGCATATATATGTGTGTATATATAAAATATTTAACAAAAAAATCTCATATGAATTGAGAAACTCTCTTATTAACCTTATCAATAATTATATAGAATTAATATTTATTTTAATAATCACATCATCATTGTACTTGTTAAATAATTCTACAAAATCAAACACTAATTCAACATTATTCATTTGTTTAAAATTAACATAATTATTTGTTTAATATTCACAATCATTAGTATATAACTACTTAAACACTGGGTGTTGATATTCTAAGGTTTTTCAATATTTCTTATCAGTAATTAATATAATTAATAATTTATAACTATTTGCAATTTGCAATAAAAATTTTTTATTTTCACCACTTGTAAAAGAAAAATCTTAGATTTAGATAACTTTCAACAAAAATTAGGAATTTTTGTGCAAAATTCCATGATTATTGAACAAAAATTGTTCACAGGTAATTTTATTTAATACATATACTTGCCTCCAATTCATCAGTATCGGCCATCCTCGTAAGTTGCTTATCTGAGGATGCCGTTTTTTAAAATCCCTAATAAAATGATTACTTGAAAAATAATTATTCACTGTTAATAGTTTAGCGTCACATTACATTTTATGGCCTTTTAGGGGTAGAACATCACATTATTATCACAAATGAAATATGTATTATGGTTCACGGTAAAAGTATATTAAATAAAAGTTTATCTAAAGTAAATTCTCGATGAATATAGTAATTTAGACAAAAAAAAACTGTCCCTACGTTCCGGTTGACTCTGAAGTTATTAGTCGCTTACAGGTGGCACTACTTTTCTATCTGACACATTCAATAATATGGAGCGGTCATTTTGAAATACGTGCTGTTCACTGTTGAAGAAGTAGTTCAGTAAAATCAGTAAAATCTTTCTAAATTCTAATACGTTATTTATTTTTTTACTTGTTAGTAACTTATGTGAAAAAGTTAAGACGCAATGAGGTTAGTTTAGGGTATGGCGAGTAGACGTACCTCTACCCTCCACACTTCCATTTCCGTAGTTGAGGGGGATCTTACTATGAGAGTCAAATGTAAAAGAATTCAGAAGAAGTCTTTTATTATTGACTTAAGTAGTATGTAGCATGTGCAAGTCAAATCTCGCAATAAAGAGATCTTAGTGAAGTTATTATTCATTTAACAACTAAAAAAGTTGTGAAAATATGATAGTTTAGACGATTTTGAAAAATTTTAGACGAAAAAACTAAACTGTTTCCCATCTACTATAGTTGAATTTTAATTTTCAACAGTGACAAAAAGTTAGGTTATACATGGGACCAAGGAGACAATATGAGTCGAGATTTCTTAAAAATAAATAAAGAAACCTTAAGAGAATAATAATTATTGTTTTAAACTTTCATAATTTTATAAAATTTTTCAACTCTATATTTAATTGTAATTTACATGCTTTTCGTTATACTACGTACTATATAGTATATACTACATACTATAGTATATATATATATACTATTTTTGCCGCTAGACTCTTCTTAAAGAAGAAATGAAAATACATTTTTGAAGAATTTTAAAAACAAGTTTCCATGTAAACTTAAAGAGCAATATAAAAACTGATTTCTGATAAGGCATTATTACAGCTAGGCCATAGCAAATGTATTTTCAAAAATTTTATTTTTCTCATAACGTCTCAAATAAATTTTGATATTAAATAAAATGAAGGTATCAAAAAATGTTAGGACTTCATGTACCGACAGACTCTGTCAGTCAGTCACATCAAGTAATTTCGGAGAATTCTTTTTTTTTTTTTCAATTATTTGAATTAATTTAAACTTATAGTATATGTATATGGGCAGATCCATTAATTCTCGACGAAAGTGTGCGCACTTAGGTCAGCGATTTTGATGCCGATTTTTTCCTCAAAAGTACACCTTAAAAGAAGACGGTCCTGAAAATTTGGGCCCGATATAATTAAATCTAGCCGCTGGAGAATTTTTTGAATTTTTAAAAAAGTCGATTTTTCACTGATTTTTAATAATTGAATCGTTGATTTGAGAAACCCCATATGACTTATGGGGTTTCTCAAATAAACGATTCAATTTATATCTTAGCTTCTATATAACTTAAAGACTCCTGCCAAAGGACATTCTTCTCAGTAGACTCTCTACTTTTAAGAAAAAAATAAGTATTTAGTCTAAACTCATATAGGGCTTAGCTGACAGCCTCTAACTAACTAACTGTTTTGGTTAAATTTTACCTATTTGTAAAACACTAGTATATGTACAGTGTTTGAAATTAAGGGCGACCAGCAGCTAATGTCTTCTATTAGGATATACTTAGTAGAATCTATGCTACGGGGTAAAACCAATAACTTCCCGATTTTTGAAAATCTTCGATTTTCTTAGCGGGAAGTTAAAAATATATGTGAGAGAAATATACCTGTCAACAGTAGATTATTATGATGCTGATGACAAATTGCCTTCGTTGAACTATCTGGATGGATTCTTTTCGAAAAAATAGATTATGGTTATGGATTCTTAATTAAAGTGTGACAACCGAAAAATTAATTTATTATTTTAATTATGGTTTTATGATGAAAGAATTTTAACAATAATAAATTTTTAGTTAACTCGGTATTTATTGGATTATGTAGTTATGTTTGATTATACCGATCATTAATTGACTGGTCGATTTTTGACAGATTATAATATGGATTTGTCTGAAAACAACTTTTATTAATTGATAGAAAGATGATACTAGTTGGGTTCTTTTATCGAATGTTATAGTACAATCGGTCTGGAAAAATAAAGTTGTTTGTTGGCAACTTTTCGATAAAATAAAAATTTATTTCATTGCTTTAGAGCGCAAAAACAAAAAATAGAACAAAACATACAACGTCTGAAGTAAGTGTAATAATGTCTTCAAATATTTTTGAATTTTTTGTTAATAATTGGACAATTTCAAGTCTATAATTTAACAATTATGTTTCTTCTTCTCACAGATTCTTAGAGGAAGTAGTCAAGACGTTCCACTTTGCATTATCGGCATAAAATTTGTAAAACCCAGATTGATTGCAGGCCTAAACTCCCTGATGATGACAGCGAGATTGGAAGACGATAAAAAAATCATGGAGTTGACCTCTAATCGCAGGTACAAGTTTATGAAAATGGACATTCGCACTGAGCCATACTGGGCAGATAGTAGAACACCAGGCTGGATAAAGGAAGTGAGATGCAGAATTAGATGCGTTAATATAGTGAGAGCAGGTAAAAAAAAGCTTCAAAGACTGGCAGTGTAGGCTGTGTCAGGTTGAAGATGAAACACTGGAGCACATCTTCAGGTGTAGAATTTCAACTGCAGCAGTCAACAAGAAGATAGTCGAATACACAGAGGTGGAAAGACGGGAAAGTAGAGGCAGACTTTGAATGGCTCCTAACGCACTCTACGAGGTGAACCTATAAAAGAATTGTGTGAATATGTAAAAAGGTTCGAGAATCTATTCAAAGCAGGAAGCGTGGTGAGGGAGGAGGATCAAGAAAGAGTGCAATAGTCAGCAGCTAAATGAAGCCCAGAGTGCAATGATTTTCATTACCCCATAATAGAGACTTTTAATGACATTATAGTCGCAGCTAAAATTTATTAATTAATTAAAGTTATAAGTGCAGTTTAAATTAAATACTGAAATTATTTAAATAAGCAGTTAAAATATCAAAGGTAATAATATAATGATGTACTTTTAATAATTAATACTTTCCAACTCACGTATAATTATTTATACTTGAAGAGAATTTATTTATTGGATTGCAGATATCCCCTGAAGTTCACTAGACCGCTATATATAGTTAAATATCACAACATTAAAAAATTAGGACAACGGTTGACTCTATTAAAGGCCATCCCTGCAACTTCCCGCTCATTTTGTACTTTAAGCGCTCAAAATTACACATTACGTTTTTGAGCTCTTCGAGCTCACAAATATGATTTTTGTGTCATTTTGAGCTCTTCGAGCTCAAAACTCTAATAGCAGTTTAATAAAACACAATTTTTTAAATTTTCAAACGGCAATAACTTTTGAATGGATGAACCGATTTTCACGTGGTTGGCGGCATTCGACGCAGTTTTTGAAGCCCCATGAACAATCTTTAAGTTTAAATCGATCGAGCTAGGAATTTCGAAGTAATTCCGAAAAAACACTGTTTTCGGTTTTCTTTCGACAACGATAACTCACGAACGAATCAACCGATTTTGACCGGGTTTACGGTGATCAACGTGGTTTTTTGATTTTAAGAGCTGATTAGATTTTGGAATTGATCGGTGAAGCCATTTAAAAGTAATTCCAAAAAAACCACATTTCAAAAAATTTTTTTTGTAGTTTTTTGAGATTTCTCAAAATTTACCGGTTCGAATCGGTCCAAAGTGTATTCAAAATCTAAGTTTGGTCAAGCCCTTTCGAATGGCGTCAACCGCGATGAAATCGGTCAAGCCCTTCAAAAGTTATAAGAGGGTCACATACATACATACATACACAACGTGGGGCCACGAAATCAAGTAGATTTCGGATACGGATTTGCGTCGTTAAAAAAAAAAAAAGTTGAATTTAAGTTGAGAATTTTTAGTAGCATTTGGTCGATATTGATTTTTCAGCTTAAGATAGTTGAGAGTATGAGTCATTGTGTGTATGGCTCTGTTGTGTTGAACGCGTGAGTCATCGTCGAACGCTGAAGACAGGCGAGAGGTCGAAGGCCGGTAAATCGCTGAGTTTGACGAGAGACCGAGTGCTCGAGAACCGTCGTGTCGTGAGCTAAAATCTGAGTTTTTTTTTTGTAGTAGTTTAAAATCGACGTTTATACGAGTGTTATTTGGTTATTTAGAGAAGAGAGTTAATTTCGTGAGTTTTGTTTTGAGCTGTAAGAAACATAAATTGATTTATTTCAAATCGGATTATTTTATTCAAGATATTCCGATGAGGATTTTTTTTTTTTTTTTTGGGCGAGAGGAGGGAAATCTTCATAAGACACCGGTAGTGTGAGATTCTTACTCACTAAAACCCTCCCCTCTCTTGTACCTGATACTGCGGGACCGCGTTAGCATTACTTCGCAGCGCAGTACCAGGCCCCCTCCAAGCTACTCCTGTAGCTATTTCCTCCTGTAGCTATTTCCTCCTGTAGCTATTTCCTCCTGTAGCTATTCCTCCTATATAGTCCTGTAACAGGACCCTCCGTTTTTGCGGCTGTGGCCGGCTTACAGTCTGTACCCGCATTTGCCTGTGCCCCGCTTATTTTAGGGGCACAATGACCGAGGAAAAACCACAGAAACCTGGTCAAGGTACAGTCGGCAAGGGAGCAAGCCCCGGAAATCGCAGAAGAAAAATTGCAATTGCCAGGGCTCGAACCCACGCCTGAGCGACTGCTGTGCGGCAGTTTAAGACTTAAACCGCTCGGCCAAGCAGTCGCCTATTCCGATGAGGATTAGTTAAAGTTGAGTAGAGTCAATCGAGTGTCGAGCAATTTGTAGTCGAAGAGTGGGGAAAGCCCAGCAGTTAGCCGTAGCGAGAGAGCGGCCACCGACGGATTGTGCCCAGGCACGACGCCTGAGGGGAACTCCAAGGGTGGGGATACGACGTTAGCTCAGCTGCCCGGTGATGTAAGCGTACGGCTGTAAAGCGAAAAATTTCGGTTTTTTTTTATGTTCGACGATACCGAGGAGTTTATTTTTCGTAAACGAAGACGAAAAATTAGTCGAGATTTCAACGATTTAAATCACGTTTCCGTAATTTGAGTTTATTAGCTGTTGTTGTTTGTTGTGTTGAAACATTGCGCGGCAGGCCGAGGAGTTTCCGGATGCCGAGTAGATGTTGTTGTGCTGCAGAAGCAGCATAGGTGTTATACATACACACACACACACACACACACACACACACACACACACATTCAGGGCTGAGGAGAAACTGCTACCGGACGCGTCTCCCCGAGCGGATGGGAGAATGCTCGCTGTCCTTGGATGATGCTTAATCTCTTAGTTGATGAGGTACAGCGGGTAGGAGCCAAACAAAATAAGCTCCCGTGGACAAAACTCCCCTTCAATCATGAAGGGTTGGTCACAACACCTGGCCTAGCATAGAGATCATCTTCTACTGTAACCCACTGGAAGTGCCTACGCTCAGCACTGATTATTTCCGTTGGTGCGAGTTGCGGCTGATGTGAGCTTGATCTGCCGAGGTGTAAGTTGCAGTAGATGAACAGGAGCCAGTCACTTCGGGCCTTGATCAGGAAGTACGCCGTGACTGCAGAAACGAAGTCTGCAGTGCCCCGAGCGAGTCCAGTCCGTCCGTGTATACCGGGACTGACCAAGTGCCGACTAGGGAACTGGGGTAGGAGTATTATCTCCGAGGGTATACCCGTTCCTAGTCCACGGCAACCCGCTCCTCCACGTACGATGCGCTGGTAAATTTAAAAGTATGAGTAATTCAAAGGAAATAAACATGAGTGAAAACGGGCTTCACGCCCAACAAGCAGCGATTGAAGCGAGCGCTGAAATGAAGCGGTCACAAGCGCTGGAACGCCTTGAAAGGCTGACCGGTGAGTTGAATGAGTTTGTCCAGTCAAAGGTCAATATCCACAAAGAAATAAAGACCAAGACAACCAATGTAATCAACGCTCTTCGGAGATTCAAAACACTAGATGAGGAATGGCAGTCATCACGACGACACACTCCCCATGTTATACCGGAAAGGAGCAGACAAAATGCTATTGTAAACGTAGAAGCGATGGATACCGGTGGTGAAGCTGACAATGAGTCAGTCGCTGAAGACCCAGAAAGAATTCATTTCAGGTCGGCGAAGAGAAAAGAACGGAACTCGCCAGAACCAACAGACAGCCAAGCTAAGAAGAAGAAGGACCTGAAACCAAGCCCTCCGAAAAACATGGCGGTGCAATACGTCCATAAAAAGGAGGCGTCTAAATGGCAAAAAGTCCAATCTAGGAAGGAGAAGAGGAAACAGGCCAAAGAACAACTTCCTAAGCAACGACCGAATGAGCCCCGACCGGAGCCTAAGCGAAAAAAACCGCGCAAACGGATCAGGCCGGACGCACTGATCATCCGCCCAGTAGAGGGGGATTGCCTTTAAAACAGCTATAAAGGCAGCACCGGCATTATTCCTGGATGTTTACATCACCTACCTCAAAGAAGGGATTTTTCCTCGAAAGTGGAAACAGCAACGGTTAGTGCTGCTTCCTAAATGGAAAAAGCCACTGGATGAACCGTCATCTTATCGCCTACTTTGCATGCTAGATACAGCGGGTAAGATATTTGAACGCATAATTCATCAGAGAATTGAAGCAGTAGTCGACCCACTCCTGGCAGACAATCAGTATGGATTCCGGGAAGGACGATCAACCCTGGACGCAATCAATCTGGTTGTTGATACGGCCAAGGAAGCAATCGCAGGAACCAGATGGAAGGGTGGAACGAAGAAGTATTGCCTGGGGGCGACTCTAGAAGAGAAAGGGGTTTAGGGTTTAGTGGGTATGGGCTAGTGTCAAAAGTCCTAAAAAAAACAGTTAGTGTTTTAGGATGATGCTAGACCGAGTCGCCACATATCCAGGCCAAACATCTATGCAGAACATCCATAAAAAACATCTATGCCTGGAATGCGTAAAGAGCATTCCCTCCCCCCTTTAATAGAAAACACACACACACACACACACACACACACACACACACACACACACACACACGCGACATCATCGCGAAAACATTCAGGGAAGCCTCCTAGAACCTCAAAACGTAGAGATTTGATGAAAACTCGATCTTCGAAAAACGGGGTAAAACCAATAACTTCCCGATTTTTGAAAATCTTCGATTTTCTTAGCGGGAAGTTAAAAAAATAGTGAGAAAAAAAATGCCACTCTGAAAATTTCAGGAAATTCGCAGAAAATGCTGGAATATTTTATAAAAAAAAATCGAAAATCAAAAATGGCATCCATCCCGAAATTTTCGTTTTTTTCCGAAAGTTTCAAAAAAAAAAAAATGTTGCATATGGATCTAAATTATTATTTTTATTTTTTTTCTAAAAAGTACATTTAAAATCAAAAATTTTCAAGAAAAAACATCCCAATAAGTTAATTGAAAAAAAAAGTTATGGTTATTTAACAAAAAAAAACATTTTTCTTTAAATAATTCGTAACATTTTTTTGGTTAGGTAAGAAAATTTGAAAAAATTTTGAAAACTATTTTTAATAGCGTAGAAAAAGATACAAAAATTTCAGAAAAATCATCACCATATAAATTTAGCTTATGAGAATGATGAGATGCAATCCAACTCATCGGTCGTATACGGTGTAGGGGTTAGTAATCGGTCTGGTAAGCGCGCGGCTCGGGTTCGAATCTCGGTTAGAACGGATTTTCACGTTATTTCTATAATTAGTGAATGTTAGGTTTAAATTAAGAGTCACACGGTCTGATTTTGCGATAGCTCTACAATATAAATAAAATAAAGATATGACATTGGCAAAATTTTTTTTATCATTTTTTATCAAATGGCATGCGCCGGACATAGCATGCCGCTAGCAGCAGCCATTTTTATCTGAATCCATTCCCCTTTCCTTTCTTTCCCCTCGCCTACATCATATTAACCAATAAGGATCTTTTTTACGGTAGAGATGTAGGCTCAGTAGGCTCAATTTATGGTTCTAAAACAGTAATTTCGGCCTAACTTTGGTAAAAGCGGATAAAAATACCACTTGTAGACTGAAATTACGGTTCTGATATACGCGTCATCATAGTCGAAAAAATCTAAAACCATAATTTCAGCCTATAACTCCTCGAGTAGGTTGTGGAGGCTCAAAATATGTTTTTAATTTTGACTCTGGAATCACCGTACGTACTATTTTCCTTGTCGTCAGTGGATGAACCGACCAATCTTGGAGGATCCACCGTGGAAACACTATAAAACGGTGGCAGAATGGAACAAATACACGGTGGAAACACGATGCAACTCACTGTGGTTACTCAGTTTTCCACCGTGGTTTCACTGCAGTACCTTTGGTGGAACCACGGTGATTCGAAACCGCGAGGGATATATTTATATATACCTATAGATAGATTCATTAGTTATGGCGTGAAAGCGTAACAAACAATAAACTTACATTCACATTTATTTATGTCTTTGCAAATAATGAGCGTGTTCAGCCGAACTAAGTCCTGAGTAAACTTAGTAAGATATGTATAGTATAGTAGATAGATATATGTATAGCAGGGAATGCTTTGACTATACTTAGGCTAACTAAGTTTACTCAGGACTTAGTTCGGCTGAACACGCTCAATATGTATTATTTAAAAAAGACTATTTGGTCTATTTCATTGGGTGGTACAATTTTTAACTTCCCGCTAAAAATCTCAGATTTTCAAAAATTGAGAAGTTATTGTTTTCACTCCGTTTTGCAAAAATCGAGTTTTCATCAGATCTCGACGTTTGAAGGTCACAGGAAGCTTCCCTGACTACCCCCGCGATGTTGTCACTATGTCTGTGTGTGTGTGTGTTTTTTTTTTCCAAAGAGGTACGAAAAAAGATCTTCAAAAGACACCGCTATCGTTAGCTCTGCCGCCCATCTTACGGCAGATATCGATAGTCGGTAGTGTGGAGATTTTCACCCACTAAAAAAAACATTCCTCTTCCCCTCTCCCCTAGATGGTACGGGGAGGACTGGATTGGAACCGCGTTAGCATTACTTCAATCCAGCCGTGCTGCGTCTCACGATGCCTACTCCTGGCTATTGGTCTCTTTCTGCGATTTTGTCTTTCAGAAGGTGCTGTGCATAAGCTGCAACAGCTGACCAGTTTTCCTCTTGTTTGATCATATAGGTCACCAGGCTTGAGGGGGAGAGCCTGGTGCCAATGATCTCTTCGGTGCTTCTTCTGTAGTCCTTCCACCGAGCACACTCAAAGAATGTGTGTTCGGCGTCGTCGATTTTATCCGGGCAGTATTTGCATGTTGGTGTGTTGTGTAGACCCATCTTGAAGAGATAGGCGTTGTACTGTCCATGTCCTGTCAGTAGTTGGGTCAGGAAAAAATCCGTGTCCCCGTGTTTCCGAGAGAGCCAGGCGTTGATGTTTGGGATCAGTCGCGCTGTCCATCTGCCTGTCTCTCCCGACGTCCATCGGTCCTGCCACTCTTGCTGCGTTTCCGTTTTTATCCTCGTTTTTGCCTCTTTTATGTTTTCGCCGCCGATTTTAGCGTCGTAGAGTTTTGCTCTTTCGAACGCTAATAGGTCGATGGGCACGGCTCCCGCAATGACCAATACAGCCGCTTCTGAAACTGTGCGGTAGGCGCAGGCAACCCTGAGAGCGCCTCGCCGCTGTACTGCTGCTATCTTTCGCCGGTAGGTCTTCTGCTTTAATATGTCTGCCCATATCTCCGCTCCATAAAGCAGTACCGAGTGGACTGCTTCTAGAAGAACTCTTCTCTTTTTTGTTTTTGGTCCCATGGTGTTGGTCATAATTCGTGCTAGGCTAGACACAGTCTTGCTGGCTTTCTTGCATGCACTGTCGAGGTGTTCACGGAAAGATAGTTTCTCGTCTATCATTACCCCTAGATAGCGCAGGGCCCTTGTTGACGTGAGTGTTGTTCCTCCCGAGTCCACAGCGAATGGTTTTGGGAACCATTTTTGACGTGTCAAAACGACCATCTCGGTTTTCTGTTTGGCGAGTTTCAGGTGGTGTTTATCGAGCCAAGTCTCGACAGCATCAATGGTTTCCCGAACTAGTAGTTCGGCCTCCTCTACGCTGTCTACTATTATCGTGGCCGCGACGTCGTCTGCAAAGCCCGTTAGCTCCACTTGCTATGGCAACGGGATTTCAAGAAGCTCGTCGTAGTCCGCGTTCCATAGATCGGGCCCCATTATTGAGCCTTGCAGCACGCCAGCCGTTATGGCGTATTCTTGTGGGCCTTCCGTGGTTTCTGCTATTAGCTTTCTTTCGTCAAGGTAGTTGTCAACTAGTGCCAGATTCTCCGGTTCTACGTCAAATCTGTGCTCCAGGGCGTCCAAAATATCTCTCCAATTTACGCTGTTAAAGGCATTTCTAATGTCTAGCGTGAGGACAAGACACACCTTGCGGGCTTTGAGGCTACCAGTCCATGCTTCTCTCGCTATCCTTACGACTTTCTGTATCGCGCCTACTGTTGAACGTCCTTTCCGGAAGCCATGTCGGTTCGCGGCAAAACCTCCAGCACGGTCTATGTCGTTGCGAAGTCTCCCTTGTATGAGCTTCTCGAGCAGTTTTCCAGCAATATCCAGCATACAGAGTGGTCTAAACGACGAAGGTGTTATGGGGGTTCCCTTACCTTTGTCTAAGAGAACCAATCTCTGCCGTTTCCAGACCGTGGGAAACGTGCCAGTTGCCAAGCATGCATTGTAGGTGTTCAGCAGTATGTCTGGGTATTCCAGGGCTACAATCTTGATCACCGATGCCGGGATGCCATCAAGTCTAGGTGCCTTTCCTGTTTTGAGTGACTTGGCCGCGTCTTGTAGTTCCTTAGTTGTGAAGGGTGTTACTTCGCTGTTCTTAGTGTAGTGTTTCTTTTCCCGCGGCAGGTGTTTGGGAAAAAGCTCCGCTACAATAGTGTCCATCATGGCAGGAGACTTCGGCGCCTCTGGTGAAGCCTTTCCAAGCCGTTTGGCGACAATTTGGTAGGCTTTACCCCAGAGGTCATTGTCGAGATCATTGCAGATCTCTTTCCACAACTTCGCTTTACTTGCTTTGATGCCTCGGTTTAGCGTCTTTTTGGCCTGCTTATACTCTTTTGAATACTCGTCCTGGCTTGGGGTGTGTGTGTGTGTTTGTGTGTTTTTTTTCCCCTTTAGGGGGGGGGGGAATCCTTTTTACGGATTCTAGGCATAGATGTTGGCCCGGATATGTGGCGACTCGACGCAGCGTCATACTAAAAACTTTACGCTGACGCTCCTACCCACTAAACCCTAAACCCCTTTCTTTTCTATCCTCTGATCCCCCATGGTACCGCCGTAAGGCATTTCTTCGCGGGGGGAGGAATTAGCTGCCGCTCTTCCTTCTGGCGGCTAAGATGTTATCTTCCTTCTAGATTCTGTCTTTTGCTCTTTTTCTCTCGATGGAACGCAGCTCTGTAAGCACTTCTGTGGCAAAAGTGTTCGTTGCATTCCAGGCAGCTTCTGAAGACAGCATTGCTTCTACGATTGACTCTGGTTGAATTGTCTTCTTCAGGATCGGCCACCAGGCAGTACTTCTTCGCTCCACCCTTCCATCTGATCCCTTCGATTGCCTCCTTGGCCGTTGCAACAACCAGGTTGATTGCGTCCAGGGTTGATCGTCCTTTCCGAAAACCATACTGGTTATCTGCCAAGAGTGGATCGACAACTGCTTCTATTATTTGGTGGATTATACGCTCAAGTATCTTACCTGCCGTGTCTAACATACAAAGTGGTCGATAAGATGACGGTTCCTCTGGTGGCTTTTTTCCTTTTGGAAGTAGTACTAGTCGTTGCTGCTTCCACTTCCGAGGGAAAATCCCTTCCTTGAGGCATGTGTCGTAGACGTCCAGGAACAATGATGGCACTGCTTTTATAGTTGTTTTTAAGGCAATATTGGGGACCCCGTCCAATCCCGGCGCTTTATTGTTCCCTACACGATTACAAGCCTCCATCAGTTCTTCCTCCGTGACAAATGGAATGTCATCCATTTCATTCTGCGCTACTAGGTAGTTAAACTTGCTTTGTCCGGGGAACAACGCGTTTACGATCTTCTGTAGGAGTTGAGGACACGTGGGTGATGGCATTAGCTGGTTTTTAAGATGGGTCATAACCACCTTATACGGCCGACCCCACAGATCTCTGTCCACCTCGTTGATGAGCTCCTTCCAGCATTTTCTTTTGCTATCTTTGATGGCTTTGTTCAGGGATCGACGGGCTTTTTTGTACTCTGCAACCAGTTCCACAGAGTTAGTTCGTCGGTAGCCACGCTAAGATATTCTTCTCTTTTGATGACACTCTTTACGAAGGGCGCTGATGTGGTCGTTCCACCAGTGAACGGAAGGTCTTGTGTTCATGCCACGTCTACGAGACATACTGGCGTCGCACGCCTGGGTCACTCTTTTCATCAGGTCCTTAGTCTTCTCTTCTGCGCAGCCCGCGATAATCTGCCACTATTGAGAGCTACTAACAATGCACTTGGGTCAAGAGTTTTTACCTTCCAGCCAATGGTGTTAAGTTGCTCTTTAGGTCTTCTCGGGCTCTGGGCGTTTAATATTTCCCAGAGAATCGCGTTGTGGTCGCTGGCTGTGTAGGTATCCATCACCTTCCAGTTGATATTACCTCTGGTGAGGCTGCCACTGACGAAAGTGAGATCTACAATAGAACTTGCGCCTGTTCGTTCTTAATAGGTTGCAACATGCTTATAAAATTATAAGAATATATAAATTTCGTGGAAATCTTCTTTTTAACGGATATTCATTTTGACAGTTTAACTTCTAGACAAATATTCATTTTGACAGTTTAACTTCTGGACAAATATTCATTTTTACTGATTAACTTTAATGCAGATGTTCATTTTTATTGATTTATTTGGATAGAATTTCATTTATTCAAATATCCATTCGGACAACTTTCATTTGTACCGATCATCATGTTTACAAATGTTTATTTATAAATAAATTTATAAATAAATAAATGTATAAATACACAACCTTAAAAATACTAATGATCATAATGTCGTTTATTCATAAAATCATTTCTACATTTATTCATTACGATTATTTATCCGCAATTTCTTTTGTTCAAATAATTATAATAGTTTTTTTACATCCGGATCTATCTTTTTAAATACATAAGTTCATTAAGTGAATGTATCATTTATTTTTGTATACACTTGTATTATTAATCATTTATTAAAATGATATTTTTTATTAACTAGTAAATTTATAAATTTTCATTTATAGTTATGTTCATTTTTCAATTTATACTTTTGGAATTGAAATCAAATAAACATATTATTAGTTGTACGTATTTTTAAAAATAGGGAATTTTATTTGTTCAGTTGGTCATATGAACAACTGTAAAATTGAACAGATGATCTAGTTTACATAGAATCATTTGTATTTATATACAATTATACGTAAATTTTTCTGTGCTTTTATTCATTTATATTCATCAGCATTTTTACAAACTTTCATATTTATTTGGACAAATTTTCATAAATCCAAACTTTCATCGATACCAAAGCAACACGAGCAGGCATAAATTATTGTCTCTTATTGTACTGAGGTATTATAACAACTGATGTCCCCACCGGGCTTCCGTAAAAAAGGCACCGCTAGGCAGCACCACAGTACCACCCAAAGCTGTAGTAATCACAGAATTTGAAATGAAAAATGCGTGTAAATAAACAAAAACAAATGAACATTGAAGATCCATCTCAAAAATTGTACTTACAAATATACTGTTAATCTATGATAAAATGTAAAAATTGTGTGGTGTTTTTTTTCTTATTTTCTTTCAGTATTACATATTAAATGGTTTTATGAGTAATGAAATTCAAAGATGTCTTATTATAGATTATCATGCTAATGAAATTTCTAATGTATAACCTCTGTGAAAGAATCATCGTTTAAAAAAATTTATAAATGAAATTATTAAACTATCATTAAATTAAAATTTTTTACTAAATTTAATATCGTAGTTTATATTCTTCAAATAATTTCAATGGCATATCCATTTAACGATTTAGTGCACACTAAATCTTTTACTCCAAAAGAATATCAGGTTTGTTATTGGTTTTTAGAAACAGATAATAATTGTTAATAATCAAAACAATAATAATCTTTGTGTGTTAACTATACCATTAATTTTTCTCTTCTTTAATCTACAGGTAGAATTACTATATGCTGCTAAACAAAAGAATGTAATCATTTGTTTAGGAAGGTACACCGAGCAAACATTTATAACAACTAAATTAATTCAGGAATTTGTGACCGGCAATCGAAAGTAAACAAAAATAATTTTACATTATTTTTATTAATCTTATATGATATTATACTAAAAGTAACAAACGTTTAATAATTTTTTAAATTTTTTTCACCAAATAAATTGTGGAAAAAAAATCTTAAACTAAAAAATTCTAAAAAACTATGAATGCAATTTTTCAAAAATATTTTCTTAGCATTAATGTCTTTAGATAAAACTAAAGTTTGTCAAATGTAAAATCTTAATTTTTTATTATTTTTTATTTCAGCTTTAACACAAAGAGTAAAAAAATTGTTTATATTCTTAGTAGTTATGAAGTATGTCTGTTGAAAGCGCAATATATTGAGCAATTAACAGACTTGAAAGTTTGTATTGGAACACCAAATATTGAAAGTGATACATTCCTCGATAACTTTTTTAATGTTCATGTAAGAAATACTTACATTTTTTTACATTCTGATATCAATTCATTTTAAAACAAAATTGACTTACTTCACAGGTTATTGTAACAACGAGTGAACTATTTCATGATTTATTAAGAAAAAATAAATTGGACTTACAAATAAATTTGATTATAATTGAACAATGTCAATTGTTGCTAACAAATATCGAGCTTAAGAAAGCATTGAAAATGGTGAGTTCAAGCAGGAATAAACTATGTAGATTTATTGGACTAGCTGTTCCTCTCTTTGGATTAACTGAAGAACCTGGGCGATTGAGTTTAGAAATAGAACGACTCGAGTCCACTTTTCAATGTGATGTTGAAACAACTAGTGACATACTATCAATATTAAGGTGAGAAAAATATAAAAAAAAAAAATCTAAATAATTTTTTTTATGCCGAATAAATATGTGTATACAACTTGTTTTTTAAATTAAAAAAAAAAAAATTATGTTGGAATTTGATGAAAAAGATTTTCCAATGAATTGAGTAGAATTTTTTTTGTTTTAATTTTGAATCAAAGTTGACAAAAATAATAGAGAACAGTTTTATAGTTAACTGATTTTGGCATATTAGAAATTATTATTTATTCTCTTTGGAACTATGTACTTAGATAAATAAATTAATGTTTCAGGTATAGCTCTAAACCAAAAGAGTATATTGTTGAATTTAAAACCGGGACGAAGGAAAAATTACATATTAAAATCGAAGAAGTAATAATGGATGCAATGAATTTTTTAGACGATCACCGGTATGATCCAACGGAAATTTATCAAGATGAATTTCTCGAAGATATTCAAAAAATTCCTGATCCAACAGAAAAACCACGTGAAATGTTACAAGATCTTTTAACTATACTTGAAACTTTGGGATCATGGTGTGCAGATCGTGCTGCTTTATCTCTTTTAGCTCTAGCTGAAAAACTTAAAATTAAAACACCGTATGAACGTCATTATCTATTGCTCAATATGATAGCCTCTGTTATGATTAAAATTCGTGCAATATGCGATTATGAATTTCGAAACATTCCAGAAAAAAATAAAATTTGGAATTTTTCAACACCTAAAGTCCATCGTTTACTAGAAACACTTAAAACTTTTACATCTCTTTATGATAAAAATAACAAAAGATGCAATAATATTAATAAATGTAAGATATTTACACATTATTTTTTAATTTATTAATTAGTTAATTATATTCGAATAGAATCCAAGTTATTTTATTTTAATTGGTTTTATTTCTATTTCAGATAACATTAATAGAAACTTGAGCAAAGTTCAAGATCAGAATACTACAAAAATTATTTCCAAAGACTTTTACAAAACAAATGATAAAATGAAAACACCTAAATTTCCACGACCTCATCGTAATGTCACAGACCCTGACCTTTTATGTGGTATAATATTTGTGGATAAAAGATTTACTGCCAAAGTTTTGTTTAACTTATTATATGTAAGTATGAATTCCTTAAATATAAAATTTCAAAAATGAAATATTCTTAATATTTTTATTAATTTTTATTTAAACTACTTAATAGGAAATTGCTAAATGTGATGATGACTTGAATTTTTTATCACCTCTTTACACAACTGAGAGAACTTATGATGAAGTGTCTCACTTTCGAGATCCTGAAACAGAATATCGGAAACAAGAAGAAGTTTTAAAACGTTTCAGAATTCATGAGTGCAATTTACTTGTTGCAACGTCAATTTTAGAAGAAGGTAATCTTCAATAGTTAAAGAATTTTAAGGTTAACAAAGGTATCTATAAAAATAATCGAAATTGGTGTTCCTAATATATTTGAAAATATCAGCTCAATATAATATCAAGGTAATCGGAAAAAATAGACTTGGAAATAATATACTCGGAACAATAAATCTAGAAAATATTTGACTAATAAAAAAATGAAAAAATAAAATAAATAAAAGGAAATCATCAATTAATTTCCCATCTAATGGTTGATTTTGAAAGTAAATTAGTCATACTTATATTGTTTTACTTCCAGTTAGAAAATGTTAGAAAGAAAAACAGCCCCCCCCCCTTCCCCCAGATAAAAATATGATTGAGACTTGGTTCTTTTGGGATTATTTTTTCAATGTCTATTTTTTCCGGGATTAAATATCAATGAATTTATATAATATCCAACAATTAGTTGCCAAATATCAGAATTGACTTGTATTATGAAATATAACAAGTTCAATTATACATAACTATATTGAGGAAAATAAGTAAAGAAATACCATATAGTGCTCTTAACAAAATTCAGTTTGTTTTAACAATTATTTATAATTACATAAATTTTTCTTCATTGAATCTGACGTCACTTTGAGATTAAATGATCGAAAAAATTTTATCGATTTTTTAAATAACTATAACGTACATTATAACCACTTTTTTATTTATTATTTTTTTTTTTTTTTAATTACACTGTTAAACTATTACCGTAAAATAACATGATAATTATTGTCGTTGTAAATTTACTTATGTAATTTAATTATAGGAATTGAAATTCCAAAATGTAATTTTGTGATGCGATATGATATTCCTAAGAGTTATCGATCATATGTTCAAGCTAAAAGTAGAGCGAAAGCTGCAGATGCTTTACATGTACTCTTAGTAGAAAATTCAAATTCTAAAGAGTATATTTGGAAGCTATCACAATACCACTATGTTGAAGAAGTATAAAAAAATTCTTAATAATTATTATTGCTAATGATCATGATCGTTCATTATAATAATCATTTTTTATTGTTAGATTTTACTTCAAAAATGTACTAATAATGAACCGATGGAAAAGGAGGAAATTGAAGCTGATTTATATTCAGATTTAATTCCATCGTATCAACCATTGCAAACTGAAACTGGAGCGATTGTAACATTTAATTCAGCAATATCGTTAATAAATAGGTAATTTAATTTTTTTCCAATTTTTTCTTATTTTAGTAAATTTTTTCTATTGAAATAAATTTTCTGTTCTGTAGGTATTGTGCTAAATTACCTAGTGACACATTTACACGACTGACACCAGACTGGTCAACAAATGAAATTATTATTCATAATAACTTACATTACCAATGCTCCTTAAGATTACCTATAAACTCTCCGGTGAAATCCGTTATAACTTCTCACCCGATGCCCAACAGAGCTATGGCTAGACGTTTAGCAGCTTTACAATTATGTATAAAATTACATAAAGAAAATGAAATTGATGATAATCTAATGCCCATTGGAAAAGAAAATTTTAAAGCCAGACCAGAAGATGCAGAAGTTCCAGCGTTACCTGATGAAAGTCAATCTGATCTCTCTGAAGCGCGACCTGGTACAACAAAACGTCGACAATATTATTATAAAAAGGTATATTTGTTGTATTAGTTTTTTTTAAGCAATATCTAAAAACCTATTAAAATTAACTGATATTTAATATTCAAATTATTTATTATATCTTTCTAGAATAGCGTTTAAATATGTTCAATTTTTAAATTTCCGTGAAATGCATCTGAAGGTTTCTAAAATAAACTTATTCAACTTTCATAATAGAATTTTATTATTGCTCTAATCTTGACATTGTCACTTTGAATGTATTTAGATTTCGGTTAACAACCAGCCGTTTTTTATTTTATTTTCACAGCAAAATTAAAAATATTTCTAATATTTATTTCAGATAGCTGAAGCATTGACTGATTGCCGCCCTACAGTTGGAGTTCCCACATACTTGTATCATATAAAAATGGTTCTTAGTTGTCCATTACCAGAAGAACAAAATACACGTGGAAGACGCATTTATCCTCCTGAAGAATCAGATATTGGATTTGGTATTCTAACATTAAAAAAAATTCCAAAATTGTGTCCGTTTCCTATCTACACTAGATCTTTTTGTTATCCTTGTCATATTGTTATTAACAATGTGTTTTCTTTTGTACAGTTTGCCTGATGAAGTTGTGAAATACAACGAAACGTTGCAACATTTAAAAAATTTGACACTGAGTTATTTTTTATAGTCCAAGTTCCTGATAATTTTCATTATAATTATATATGATTGTATATAATTATATATGATTATATTTGGCCATTTTTCATATATAATCATATATAACCAACTTATATATAAATATATATAATTATATATAAATATTTTTTCTCGGGACATCAACATAAAAAAATTAGTTACTGATTTTTCTGAAGAAACAAAACAATATTGTCATTTTTTTTTTCTATTTGTTATTTGCATAGTTATTTTCATATTTACTAGAAATTTCTATCGTTTTTCAAGGACTTTTTTTATGAATCACCCTTTATAAGTCAATTTTTCAGACATTGTAATTATATTTCTGAATAAATGTATGTAAATAAATAAATAAACGCATGTGTCAAAACAGAGGTCAATCTACAGTTAGTCCAAAACACTACAGTATAATCACTATAAAATATTTCAACGCTCACGCAGTGTTGCCAGACTTTTCAAACGATCAGTTTCTCGTTCGTGATTGGCTGAAATAAGTACACAAACAGCAAAAAGTTTTAGGCTTATCAATAATGACTATCCAGTATGTGTACCGTACACTCTAGCATAAACTTTTGACGACGGAAGTCGCGAGAGTAATACCTTAATGCAATCAATTGCACAGTATATTGAAAAAATTAGGATTGTAGCTGATGACGTTGAATTCATATGTTTTTAGCATCGATATAAAATAGTAAGTGTTTTCCCTTTATGATATCAAGGACCTTCGAGACCTAAAATATTGCCTAAGCATCGAGATAGATCAACAGAATAGGATAAATTTATGCAAACGAGTATCAATAAGATTAATTAAATATATTTCGAATAAGATAATGGTTACAAGTCATTATAAAGCACCCATTCGGTTAATTATTTGGGTAGCTAATGGACAGCCGTGTCTATAAAACTGATTATGTCATGGACAGTGTACTTATGTGCAATTTGGTAAAAGAAACCGAGTGATCACCACTTATTACATGAATAAGGGCACGCCTACTCATCCTTTGAACTATTGATAGTGAACCGATTAGAAAGTTAGGTAGGGGAGAAGACAGACCATTGGTTATGGCAACACATATAAAAGACGAAATCGTAAACTCACGTCACCATCATCAAAATACCATTACCATACGAATTTATGTATTATTTGTCTCATTTTAAAAATTTTTGAAATATTTTCATACTTATATATAACTCCCGAAAAGTATGGTTTTCTGGATTAGTTTACTTGATAGATCAATAAAGTGACTTAAATCAATTGATTATTTCAACTCTACACTTTTTTTTAAAAAACAAATTATTTTATCCCAAACAAAGATTATTATATATTTTATAAAAATACCAATCTATCATATATTTGTTCTCAGGTTATAATCATGAAACTTGGTTGAATCACGATGAACCACCTAAGTATGCGACGTTACGATCGGCAGCAGAACTGGCTGAACCAACTTCAGAGTCTTCATCTGAATATTATGATCAGCAACATCAATCTACCAGTCCTTTGTCACCACTGCAAAATGTATCTCGTGTTCAATCCCGTACGAAAAGTTTATCAATGTGTTTCACAAGTACTGGAGCTGCGCTCTCCCTTCCACCTAAAAAAAAGGATATCTATCGTCCTTACAGCTTGCAAACGAATATGGAGGTTCTACGAACTTCTCCTGAAGAGGAGCTATCAGCTGCACAAGCAATTTTGGATTTGAGTGCATCACCGATAACAGCAAGTAATTCAGTATTTTTACATAGTCTCTCACTGCCACCGGCATCTTCTAATTCATCAATCCAATCGAATACGTCACCTTCTGAACCAACACCAATTCCAGTTTCCGTACAATTACCCGTCCCATCACATAATGTTTCCAATAAACAAGATCGCAATTCAGATTCTCTACCTTCTGATAACGATAAACTATATCCAAATAATATTGTTAATAACAACAATTTGAGAAATAATAAAACTGTTGCTTATACATATGAAGCTTTTTTCGTATCAGATGGAAGATCTAAGCGGCGTTCCAATAGTGTGACAGTACCAGAAAAAGAAACGATTCAATCAGATAAACCTAAATTTACTTGCACAGAATGTGGTAAGCAATATGCTACATCGTCTAATCTCTCCCGACATAAGCAAACACATCGAAGTCTTGATTCTCAATCAGCGAAGAAGTGTATTCATTGTGGCAAAGCTTACGTGAGCATGCCTGCTTTAGCAATGCATGTTCTCACTCATAAGCTTACTCATAGCTGTGGTATTTGTGGTAAAATGTTTTCTAGACCGTGGTTACTTCAAGGACATCTTCGAAGTCATACCGGTGAAAAACCATATGGATGTGCTCACTGTGGTAAAGCGTTTGCAGACAGATCGAATCTTCGTGCACATATGCAAACTCACTCTTCAGATAAAAACTATGAGTGTTCCAGATGTCATAAGACGTTTGCATTAAAATCATATTTAAATAAACACTCAGAGTCAGCTTGCTTAAGAGATGAAGAAATGCATGTATACTCATCAGATCAAATTCTTTGTGATGAAGAACGATCTCCACAACTAAACCGAGGCTTATAACAATATGAAGAAAAAACAACTGTAACGACTCATCGATCTCAATTAGAGGCTGAAAAGCTTTGACTGCTGCTGAATATTTCGTAGAATCTAGTTTTGAGAAAATGCTGTTTTATCAAATGTGTAAGCATTTGCGCTAAGATTACTATTAATTTTAACGAAAGTTTAGTATTTTAGAAAAAAAAACATTAATACGCCTGATAATCTAAGTAAATTTTGATCGGTGCCTGCTTGGGAAAATTGTAACTATAGATTAAGTAGTAAAGTGCCAGTTTGCAAAAAGTGAACGTTTGTAAATCCAAACAAATTATGAAATGCTAAATTCGAATATTATTTCTAGCTCCAAAATTTTTGTTTAACAGAATGCAGCACTCTTATGTATATAAAAAAAATTGGCTGGAATGTGGAGATAATATAAAGAAACATTTCAAAAATTGATAGATTCAACGTTAGAATCGAATCTCATAAAATTGAAACCAATTTATTTAATACTCCAATTAACCCTTTAATGGTCGGCCTTGAATCCCCACTCTCAATTTGAGTCATATGTTTTTTTCTATAAGTGAGAGAGCTACAGTCTTTTTCCTAGAGAGGGGACTCGAAAAATAGTAGAAAGGGACGCATAGACACACTACTACAACTCAACCGTCTCTCACACAACCGCATAACGGACTATGATTGGCTCTCTCCCCTAACATCTCACACCGATATTCTTTGCGCTTCCAGAACATTAAAGGGTTAAAGAGAATAATCACGTTGAATACTTATTCGTTTAGAATAATAGTTTCCTGTAACTACGTCGATAAATTTTAATAATAGTGACAACAAACAAGAAAATATGTTTAATTTAATGTCTAGCAAAATTTAAAGATCAGTATTTACGTCATTAGTATCCGAATCAGTAAAACAAAAAAGAAAAACTACCATTTTATAATTTTTTAAAACGCCAATATAATTCTGCATCGATTATTCATAGAACAAAAATATTTACTCAAATGTTGGTAAAATATTATGATTATTCAATTAGAATAATTGATTGATTTTGAGAACATCATTAATAGAACAAAAATGGATAATTTAAAATATACTTTGGATTTAACACTGTTAACCGATAATAGAATTTAAACGAAATAATTTTTGTGATTGTGCATGAAATTGAGTTAAAATTCAAATCTATAAATCTAACGAACGAAATAGAAAACGATGCTTTAAAGTACATATATAATATATCCAATCTTATGGTTTATACTAGAAGTATGAGTGAATAATTAAGAATTTTGTGCCTGATGGTGATCTATAATATTTAAAAAAGAAAAAAAAAGAAATAGTTTTAAAAAATAAAATTAGATAGAAAGTGCCAGAGTAAGTGATTAACGGTAATTAACAAACGTCCAGTAGTTTTTAAGTATTGCTATAAAAAAAAGCGAAATAACGAAGATGTCTAGTCAAACTGGTAACGTCCATATGCCACAATTTAGTCAGTGTAGTTGGTTTATAAATAATTTTGTATGGAGAAAATAGTACTATGTTATTATAATATCAGTAAGAATGGTGGTAATAATAATAATAAGTAGAATTATAGTAATAATAGCAATAATGAAAAATATAGTGTGGATCAGAAGATTGATAATAAAATTGACTTTAAATGAGGAAAATATCGTTGGAAACGAAAGAGGACAAGTAAATTTCTATTAAGATGAATAAAAAAAGTAGTGTGAAATTCAGACAAGTATTAGTATTCTGAGATAGCTATTCGCATCGTTGTTACCAAACGTTGTAAGCTATTGGCAGGGAGTATGACGAAAACGACATCTGACAACTACGTTAAATCATGTTCTAGAATCGTAAAAGAGATAAAAAGGTCTGTATAAAGAGTAATAAATGAAAAAATTAAAAATTTATTATAGTTGACGTAAAAAAGTGCAATAATCAATTTAAAGACAGAAAAACACATGAGTATGAAAAAATCGTAAACTTGACTTCGCAACCTCCACGTGGTACGCTTTGGTTAACGTTAATTCCGTGGTTAAGAAACAAAAAACTTGATAAAAAGAATTGGCCACTGTTTTTTTGATCATTCAGACCTCGTTTAAAAAAAAATTTGCTTTTTACTTTTATAAATTTGAATGTTGTTCGTCGCAAGAATGTCAAAAAAATTTGAAAAGTTTTTTTTTATTTCGATCATAATTGTGAAGGATTAAGGGATAATAAATGTAACCGTTTAATTTTTTACAAAAGTATGATTAGTTATAACAAAAAAACGGTTCTATAAATCCAATTGGTGTTTTACAGGGTATATGTGGGTACATTGAACTGCAAAAGTCACGCTTAACATTTCTGTTTATTTGTAATTTAGCCGCTGATTTTTTAAAAAAAATGCCATTCGGCCTTACCCGAAATGGAAGGTAGATTTCATTTGATATAAAATTCTCTTTATTTTCGCTATTATAATTTGTTGAAAACCAAATTTCTAAATTAATTACAATAAAGAAGTTCTGCAAAAGTTTTCTTGGTGTCTTTACTATTTGGATAATTATCAGAAACTAGTTCGAAGATGAGCAAAATTTGTCTAAAAATACTATTTAATATTTAATTTTAGTTATAATATCGAAAATAACAAAAAAAAAAAGTTAATGTTATGTACATCAAATCAAAGGCAATTTCATGAGCTTTTACATGAATTTTTCGAAAATTAGCTATCTTTTTTCAATCGAAAGTTATTCATCAATGAAGCCACAAAAACGTGATTTTCACTATTTTGAAAATTTTAAATGGCCGCCATTTCTGAACTGATTGACCGATTTTGCTCATCTTCGAACTCGTTCAAGTTAATTATCTAAATAATATGTTTACCAAGTTTCATCAAGATCGGTTGAAAACTTTTGCAGATATCCTGATGAAAAGGTCGGTTGTTATATTACACTTATAAATTTTTTCACCAATGATATTTTTGGAACTTACTTGACTAATTATGATATAATAGCAAAATCAGGTGAAAATTCCACCATGAAGACTCATGCAGTAGTTAGATTCCTAACGAAATCTACCTAAAAATCATAAATTGGCCTGTTTTCCTGTTTTCTTTTTTTTAATCTATTTCGAGGATGGAAATATTTTCCCTAATGATCGTGATGATTTCTTATAATAGATTTATTCTAATTTTCAAAACCATATTTACATTTTCTGTGTGACAATTGATTTCTGAGATATCAGTGGTTAAACGAAACAAAATCCTTTTTCGTTCAAAATCGGATATCTCTGCAAGAATTAGACGAAGAAAAAAAAATAAAAACCGAGAATTGACGTCTAATAAACAGACTATCTGGTCGTTATAGTAATTAAGCTAAAAAAAAATTGTTCCAACACGGAAAAAAGTAAACTGTAATATTCACTCGGATTCCGGTTAGTTTTTATAGTTTTAAACAGTAAAGCGGACATCGGGGTGGCAAAAATGTAAATATTACAGAACTTAATGTAGAAAGTATAAAAGCCACAATTTATAATTTAATATCCAAAATAAGTGATTAGTAGTTGTCACTATAGTAAATAACGACTCTTTCATCTTTAAAAATTACAGTTTCAAACAGTAAAAATTGCCATTTCAATATATAGTCCATATTATGAAGAGAAGGGGAACTCAGATGAAAGGGAAGGGGGTTTCACTCTGGGAGAATTTAACACTTCAAACAGTAAAAATTATACTTTTAAAATATACATTTTACCAGTCTAAGCAAGTCAATAATTACAGTTTGATTTTTAGCGTTGCGTTTAAAATTTACCATTTTACTTTGTAAATATTGAGGTTGCTTGTATTAGAAATTTACTATAACTTTATTTTATACTTTTTACATATCATAACATCATTTTTTAGGTACGAAATGATAAATATCAAAGTCTGATTTCTTAATTATTATACTTTAACATTTTAGACATTCACATAGCGAATATTACTGTTTGAAATAGTATTTTCTTCCATGTAAAGAGTAAATTGTAAATATTACAATGTGAATAGTCAAATCATGATTTTACTGTTTGAAATGGTAATTTTTAGCAGTTGATCATTACTTATTATAAATCGACTGGTATTTATTACAGTTTACTTTTTTCCGTGAAGCCTGTAGACTCTAGACTTTAGAAGATATAAAAACTAGAATTTTGAAACTTCAAAATCCTTATCTTAAAATTCTAAAGTGACCATTTTTTACTCAAATACAGCCTGAAAACAATCATTGAAAAATTTCTGAATTTTTCTTTATCCTTTAATTTTTTCAGTAGTGTATTGTTAGAATGTTTAGAAGAAATCGTTTTTATTTTATTTTATTTTTTTTTTTTGAAAAACATTGAAAAAATATCGAAGTATCGCTAGATAAAAAACCCTGTTAAAGTATAAATTTTTAATATCAACAGTTAAAAGTGACGATTTACAAATTTTTCTATTTTTCATTAAAAACATAGGAAAAGTTTATTTTTAAACTTTAGAATTATGCAAATTTTTATGCAGATGTTTTTTGGAAATGCATTCAATTCCCTTGAAAAATACGCTTTGATCATTACTGTGAAGCAATTTTTGTCGAGTTACAAATTTCCAAAGTTAAAAAATAAATTTTTCCTACGCCATTTCAATGGGAAGTAAAAAAATTTTAAGTCGTCATCAATAAATATTAATATTAAGAGCTCATACTTTAACAGGGTCTCTGTCTAGATATACTCTAACTTTTTAATCTTTTTCAAATAAAAAAAAAAGAACTAAAACTTTATTTTTCGAACACTCTACTGTATTACGCGCTATTTTTAATATAACAAATATAACTGTTCACTTATTATCACTAGTTAATCCTCAACGTGGGAATGATTTAACAAAATTTTATTTGCAGCAAGCACTGCAGTCGATTTAGTTATCCTTACTTTATACTGTGCACCCTGCCAATATGCAAGCAGTACCATGTTTAAGTACTGCAGTAACTTGTATAGTATAAGATAGAGTTACGTACATAAGAAGTAGCACGCGCAACAACGTTGTGAATAATTCCTTATTATTTGTTAGAATTTTTAAAATTATTAATTTCAATTATTATTATTATTTGAAAGATTATTATTGTTATCATTTCAAGTCAATAATAATCATTAACTTCTACTACTGTTTCTATCACCGAAGTTATAACAGAAGTATTCATACGGGCCCTCTTTATCTGCGGTCTAATAACAATAGATTTTATTATAATTAAAGTGAAAATGCATTTACTGTACAACGTATATTTTTATCGTAGTGCGACAAGAGTTCACATTATTATTACTATTACCGCTATAACGACATATATGATCGATATAATTTTGATTCAAATTAATATCTCAACTTGTTCTTCAATTAAAAGTGACCTCTAGCGAAACAAAACAGTCACATTACGACTCAAAGTTATAAAATTAAGATGATGTAGAAACTTACTCTTTTTTTAAGCTTGTTGCATCTTAATGAGAATAATTGCAGTGCAAAATATTGAACCGTTACATCGAAATCATAAAAAAATATCGAAAATAAAAATTTCTAAATTTGTAGATTAAAAAAAAATTAATATACTTCGAAAATGTTATTTTATTTACTCTTTAAAAATTATAAACATTTAAAACCAGATAAACACTTTACTTCAATAATTAATAATCATACATAGAACACAGTATCATTATCGAAACTCAAATGCAAGATTTTCAATAAACATCCACTGCTTTTTGTTAAAGTTTTTTTTTTTTGTTTCTAGAAAATTTTTTCAACAAAGTAACAAAAATTATTTTCTTATTTTTTACTCAGACTTTAATCGATATCATTGAGATTTATTTTTTATTTTTCTTAATAAACTTTAAGAAATCCTCAATTTTACGATTTTTATTTCTTGTTATATACTCAGTAGAATTAAAAATTTTACGTTACAAACCAATTCATAATTTCTATCGGTTTGAAGATTTTATTTTTTTCACTTAAGAGAGTAGTTAGTTATAGGATGAATACACTTTTTTTGGATTTCAAGTAGATTTAATAGAAACTTACCGATCACCTTTTTTTCTATTCATCGTACATTTTTTCTAGTAACACTACAAAGATATCAGCGAAAAACTTGACTTATTTTTAAGCATCTAACTTCCAGACTCGAAATTTCTAAAAATTTTCCTCATACACATTTACTGCAAACGAGTGATAACTACTGAATTTATCAGGAGTCCACAGAGGTACCAGGAATTAAGAAGTGTTTGGTGTATACATAGACGTCTATGTAAAGTCAGTAAGGATTTCTTTTTCCTTAAACAGTATTTCCTCAGTCGAAAAAATTCTCGGCTCAAATTTTTGGGTACAAAAATTATCACTCAAATTTTTACATCGAAAATTTCTCTTAACAGAAAAATCTCATTGAAAACATGCTTACTTATTGAGATCATTCGATCTATTCATCCTATTCGTTTATATGGCAACGCAATTTCAAATTTTTACGCGTCACATGGTATTGTCAATGATATTTTAGTATCTCTTAAAAGTTTTTTGCTTTAATGTAGTGTGTAAGTGTAACTATTTATACGTAAAAAAGTTCTGATAAATCTACCGCATAAATAGAAATACACCGCATCAATACAAGAGCTATACATTCATGTGGAGTCGTGGAGTGGATTTACTAAATTTTCTCTACCTTAGTAGAATTTGATTCCGACAAGATTCTTGGGTAAACTACTTAAGCACGATATTGATAAAGAATGAGACAATCTCTGAATAAAATAGTTTACCACAACTCTATTTCTAGATGAGCGACAGAATTGGACAGTATTTTTATGCAGAGTGTTAAGCTTTGCTTCTCAATCCTGCAGCCAAAATTTGTCCAGATTTTTAGTTGAGAAGCTTTTGACCTAGACTTGTGATTTCTGGCTATATTCTGACGGTAGTCTCGCTCATGTTTAGCCCATGATTCTTGGTTAAGTATTTGCAGCAATTTTCAAACAATTCTCAAGCGAGAATCTGCAAAAAAAATCAGGCTAGAATTTTGAAAATCTGAGTACAGATACGTAATTAAGAATCTTAAGCCAGACTTCCACAAGGCTTGCACCAAATTATTACTACAGAAATATCTCCATTGTAGATATGTGTCATAAAATGAATACTATAAGTGAAGTAGTTTGCTCGCGATTACATTGTAAGACTCGTCAGTGTAACCGACACAGCCCATCATTAGCCAGAATATTACTGATATTACTAGTATCACTGAAAAAATATATTTGATTCCACAACAACTCATATATTAGCTTCGTACAAATCTTTTCAATTCATGTAGTTTCAACCTCTTTATTACTGGTCTCTTTCAGCGGTTTTTTCTTTTAAAAGGCGCTGCGCGTAAGCCGCGACAGCTGACCAGTTATCTCCTTGTTTGAGCATATAGGTCATCAAGCTCGCAGGGGAGAGCCTGGTGTCTATAATTTCTTCAGTGCTGCTTCTGTAGTCCTTCCACCGTCCTTCCACAGTCCTTCCACTCGAAGAACGTGTGTTCGGTGTCGTCAATTTTGTCCGGGCAGTATTTGCACGTCAGCGTGCAATGTAGACCCATCTTGAAAAGATAGGCGTTAAAATGTCCGTGTCCCGTCAATAGCTGGATAAGGAAGAAGTCGGTATCCCCGTGTTTTCGAGAGAGCCAGACGCTGATGTCTGGAATCAGACGCTCCGTCCATCTACCCGTCTCCCCCATTGTCCATCGGTCCTACCACTCATGTAGCGTTTCCTTCTTCATCTTCGCTCTTGCCTCCATAAAGTTGTCACTGTTCATTTTAGCGTCGCAGAATTTTGCCCTCTCGAACGCAAGTAAGTCGATAGGCACGGCTATTTCACAGCTCCCGCTATGACCAATACAGCCGCTTGGGAAACCGTGCGGTAAGCGCAGGCAACCCTGAGAGCGCCTCGCCACTGCACCGCTGCTATCTTACGCCGGTATGTCTTTTGCTTCATGATGTCTGCCCATATCTCTGCTCCGTAAAGCAATACTTAGTGGACTGCTTCCAAAAGGACTCTTCTCTTTTTGGTTCATGGTCCCATCGTGTTCATGATCCCATCGAGCCAGGTTTCGACAGCGTCAATAGTTTCCCGAACCAATAGTTCTGCCTCCTCGGCGCTGTCTACTACTATCGTGGCCGCGATGTTGTCAGCATAGCCCGTGAGCTCTACTTGCTTCTACAACGGGATTTCTAGGAGCTCGTCGTAGTCCGCGTTCCATAAGTCAGGCCCCATAATTGAACCTTACGGTACGCCTACCATTATATCATGTTCCTGTAGGCCTTCCGTGGTTTTTGTGATCAGCGTCCTTTCGTCGAGGTAGTCATCGATTATTGCCAGATTTTCTGGCCCCACGTCAAATTTGTGCTCCAGGACATCTAAAATATCTCACCAATTCGCGCTATTAGAGGCATTTTTGATGTCTAGTGTGAAAAGAAGACACACCTTGCGAGCTTTGAGGCTACCAGACCATGCTTCTATTACTGTGTTCTGCTTCTGTCTCTATGATTTTTTGGATCACGCCGACTGTCGATCGACCTTTCCGGAAGCCATGTTGGTTAATGGCAAAGCCTCCGGCACGATCGATGTCGTTGCGAAGTTTTTTCTGCATGAGCTTCTCGAGCAATTCTCCAGCGATGTCCAACATGCAGAGTGGTCTAAACGACGAAGATGTTACAGGATTTCCTTTACCTTTGTCTAAAAGAACCAATCTCTGCCGCTTCTAGACCTCGGGAAACGTGCCAGTTGTCAGGCATGTACTGTAGGCGTTCAGGAGTAAGTCTGGGTATTCCAGGCCTATAATCTTGACCACCGATGTCGGGATACTATCAGAACCAGGTGCTTTTCCTGTCTTGTGGGTCGAGCGCGAGAGCGCGCGCGCGTGTGTGTGTGTGTGTGTGTGTGTGTGTGTGTAAGTGTGTGCATAGACCTCTCATAACTTTTGAACAGCTCAAACGATTTGAACGATATTGGTGTCATTCGATAGAGTTCAGCGGAACTTAGATTTTCTCGTGAATTTAATTCAATTTGGCGCCTAAATGTTGAAAAGTTCTAAAAAAACCGAAGAATAACCGTTGTTGAAATCATGTTTTTTTCAAAATAACTTTAGAGTTGCTTTATCTATCAATTTTATGACCTAATTAGCTCGTAACCTGAAATAATAACGTCGAATGACGTTTGAAAAATCAAAATCGATTCATTTGTTCGCGAGATATCGTTGACGAAAAATTTATTCAATATAACTTTTAAATTTCTGAACCTATCGATTTTGTATCCGAGACAAAATTATGAAAACTTAAAAAACTACGTCAATTGCCAAGAACCGCATTGAATTCAGTTTATTCGATCAAAAAATTAAAAAAAAAGTGTTTCTTTCACTTAACTTCGGGATTTCTCGTCGGATCGATTTTTAAGTAATAAGTTATTTAATTGTGTTATAAAATTTACATTGGATTCCGCAAACCGTATCGAAATCAATTGAATCATCATAGAGATATGTCAGTTAAAAGTACTCAAAATAGTGCTCTATCCACACAACTACTAGATTTTTGAGCTCGGAAAGCTGGAAAGGTTTAATAGCTCGATTAGTGAGCTCGAAGAGCTCAAAACTTTGTCATTATAAATTTTATGCGTGTTTTAAGCTTGTAAATAGCGGGAAGTTCCAGGGATAGTCTGCAAGGTAAACCGTTTTTCAGATTTTTTCTTTCAACTTACCGCTATGAAAATCAATGATTTTCAAACCATCAAGAAGTTATTTTTTTTTTCTATTAGCGTTCTGTCAGAATTGATTTTTTAACCTTGAATTCTAACTGACATTATCGCTATGGCTAATATGAAAATATTCTATTTCTATGAGTTTCTAGTGTATTGGCTTTTTATGCCCCTTTACACCCCAAGCCTTTCTCAACATTAATGATTTTGCTTGGTTACTGCTCTTTATTTTTGCGGCTGTGGCCCGACTTGTGCTTTCTGTACCGTATTCACCCTGAACTTCACCTTCTCAGGCTGTTGGAACAGAATCATGGGGAAACGACAGAGAAAACCCATGATAGTACAGTCGGAGCTGGGCTAAGTCTACAGTGATTGATAAGAAACTCTTCTTTATCGACCACTGGAGCATTAGGCCCTTCACCTAGTGTGCAGAGATCACTCGTGTTAGCCAACGCTGACTAGAGTGGTCACCCAATTAAGTTGTAGCTTAACTGGGTGATCGCCCAAGTCAGACGTGTGCCGCCCGGCTATCTCTGCCACTTTCAGAGGCTGGCAATGTAACGCACATATTTTTAATTATAATCACTGAAAAATATTGGTGCGTGCCGGGAACGAACCCGGGTCCCACTCTTTCGAAAAGTGGGCACCGAGCCGACTAGGCTATTGTCAGCCTCTGGCTAATATGAAAATATAAAATTCTCGTAGTGATTAAGTTCTGTTCTCGAAAAATAACATTTATTCTTTACTTCTGATAATATTTAATCTGTTGCTAGGTGCCTCAAAAGTATATTCTGTAAAAATGAGCTCTATATATAAAATGTTGATGTCCTGCTCATCGTAGTTTTTTCCTGCTCATTTATAGTTTGGTTTTATGAAAAAAAAAAATTTATATCTTGCTCATAGGAATCCATAAGATAGTCTTGTGATATATTTATAACTAGAATTGAATGCTCCATTAAGAATATTCTTATCGACTTTTCTATAGATATGTATGACTAGATATATATGACTAGATACTTTTTTCGTTTACACTTAACTCTAAAAATGATAGTAAAGTTCAAAATTTGAAGGATTAAAAAAATGGTTCCACTTCCAATTATTATAATTTGTTGATAGGTAAGTATGAAAAACTAAGCAATATATGTTTTAGGAGAAAATAAACTAATCTACAAAAACATATGATGTTAAATCAATTACTGTCAGTCCTTGGAAGATATTTGTAATCAACAAATCGATTCATGTTGATATTTACTGATTTTCATTAATAATTATTAATGTACACCGGCACACAAAAAAAAAAAGTTGTCTGGACACCGGGCGCGACCTATCTACGGGCATGTTTTTTGACCCGCTGAACACGAATTTCAAGTCAGTTTAGGCCGTCCAGCCTTCAATTTCGAGTAAATTGCAAAAAAAACCCCCAAAAATAGCGAAAATTCGATGTTTTGGCAAGAAAAAAAATTTTGATATCTAAGGCAAGCATAATTTTCATGTATTTTAGTCTGTTAAATACTAATTTTGATCGTTTTTTAATCATAAACCGTTTTAAATCTAAAAAAATTGTAAAAAATCATCAAAAATTGCTAAAATCGAAGAAAATTGGGATTATATTGGTATAAAAAATTTTGTGGACCCGGATTGATGAAGATTTCTATGTAATTTAATCTGCTTGATCTTATTCTGCAATAAATTTGGCCCATAGTCCCCTCAAACATTCATAAAATTGCAAAAAATCGATTAAGTAGCAAAAAATTGCTGCTCCAAAAATGGAAAAAAATCTTTTATTAAACACAATTAAATAAATTTCTTGTATTTTTTATTAAAAAAATACAAGATCAATATCTGAAAATGCAAAAAAAATTATAAAATCTATGAAAATGACGTATAAACAGAATTAGAAGAATGATTTTCCCAACTTTTAAACTGTTTTCCGGTGGTATCGAACTCTTTTATTTTCAAATGATCTACGGAGTGGATTTCTCTTTCGTTTGCTATTTTCTTCTGGTATATCTCTTTTGAGTGTCCAGCAATAGTCTGCCATCATTTTGATATTCCAATTTCCTTGAAACCTAGTCTCCATTTAATTTCACTTATGTCACCCTGACCAGACGCCGATTCTGGGTTTCCGAATCCCTGCATCGTAAAGTACTCATCACTTGTACCTGTCATGACGGCACATACGCCGTTAACCCAGAGACTCTGCCAGATGGTTCTGTTGCCCACCGTCACCCCGAGGAGGTGCTCTGATTGCGAGTACAAGCGATCATGCAATGAAATGAAGTCTGCACATCAAAGAAGTTGAAATCCCAACACGATGGCAAATTTTTACTAAATAAAGGAAAAGGTGGAAGAAGAGGTGTCCACGTCGTAGATCATTTGAGAATGAAACAGTACAATACCCTCGAAAAACCGTTAAAAATCCAATTTGTGTACATTCTTGGATCTTAATCTTGTATTTTAGAAATAAAAAATACAAGAAATTTATTTAATTGTGTTTAAAAGATTTTTTTTCCATTTTTTCAGCAGCAATTTTCTGCTATTTTATCGGTCTTTTGCAGCTTTATGAATGATTGAAGGGACTATGGGCCAAATTTATTGCAGAATCAGATCAAGCATATTAAATTACATGAAAATCTTTGTCAATCCGGGTCCACAAAATTTTCTGTAACAAGATAATCCCAATTTTTCACGATTTTTGCAATTTTTAAGGATATTTTACAATTTTTTTAGATTTAAAAAGGTTTTTTTAGGTTTATGATGAAAGTACGATCGAAATTAATATGTAACAGATCAAAATACATGAAAATTACGCTTGCCTTAGATCTCAAAATTTTTTTTCTGGCCAAAACATCGAATTTTCGCTATTTTTTGGGGTTTTTTGCAATTTACTCGAAATTGAAGGCCGGACGGCCTAAACTGACTTGAAATTCGTGTTTAGCGGGTCGAAAAACATGCCCCTAGATAGGTGGCACCTGGTGTACAGACAACTTTTAGGTAGATTTCGTAGAAATCTATCTATTGCATTGGACCTTGTGTCGGAATTCACACGAAATTTTGTCATTTTATCTCTTATATAGCTGAGTAAAGCTCAAAATTAGCATTGGTTCAAAAGTTTATATATTTATGTATATATATATGTAATATAACGCGGCTTGTGGACATGATAGCGTCTACAGTTCTCAACGGATTTAGATGAAACTCGGTACACATATTCTTTAGGTAATTACCTTGAACGAGTTCGAAGATAAGCAAAATCGATCAATTAGTTTAGAAATGGCGGCCATTTAAAATTTTCAAAAAAGTGAAAATCACGTTTTCGGCCACTTCATTGATGTATAACTTTTGATTGAACAGAGATAGCTAATTTTTGAAAAATTTATGTGATAGCTCATGAAATTACCGTTAATTTGACGTATATAGCATTGACATTTTGACCATTTTTAGTTATTTTATCAAAGTTAAGAGTGCAACTAAACCATTTTCAGGCAATGAGTAGTACAACCGACTTATGTACGTCATTCTATCAAGAATTTCAATCAGTGAAATCTACCTTCCATTTCGGGTGTGGCCGAATGGCGTTTTTTTTTGTGTGCCGGTGTAATTATCTCAAAAATTATTAGTTAAGGTTAAGGTACACAAATGTTCAAGCACTTTCAAAATTTTAGCATCCTACAAATAAAAAAAAGCTTGCAGGTAATCTATATGTTTTTTTTTTTGCAACTGTACAATATGTCTCTTTCGATAATATTTTTTTTGATAAATCATGATTCACTACATTCATTGCAATTTATTATTACGTTAATAATTTATTATAAGGTTAAGTTTTGAGCTTTTTGAACTCACAAATAAATTTTTTCTATATTTTCAAGCTTTTTGAGCTCAAAAATACATTTTTTATATATTTTCGAGCTCTTCAAGTTCGAAAATCTATAAACTGAATTGATAAAACATTCTTTTGAAAATTTTGAATTACGTTCTCTCCTGAACAGACCAACTGATTTTGATGCAGTTCTCCGAACACAAAAATTTAATTTATTTCTGAAGAAACCACCCAATAAGAAATTTAGAAGTTACTTAAAAAAAACACACCCAGACACACACACACACACACACACACACACGGCCGGACATCTTGGCGGGAATAGTCAGAACGGCTTCCTCTGGGACCTCAAAACGTGGAGATCCGATGAAAACTCGACTTTCGAAAATCGGACCGAAATCAATAACTTCCCTTTATTGGAAAATTTTCAATTTTCTTAGCGGGAAGTTAAAAAAATCTTTTTATCTTCATCAAAGAATTTTTTTTTTTTTAAATTTAAAAGTCAATTTTTTTAATTAACCCTTTACAACCGTAGCCTGATCGACTCGGCCTTGCGATGCAGTATCACCTATAACACGCGCTGAAAGGTCCTTGTACCTACTATCTTATTTTACCCGCCTCGCGCCCGTTCAGTACCAACTTTCAGTCATGCATTTTACCGATTCCGTAGATACCCTTCTGAAAAACGTTCCTCATTTTTATGAGCCACTTAGTGGGTGCGGTACTAGTCGCCAGAGCTTATGGCGAAACAATAAAGCTAAAACGGGACATCTGCTTGATAGACTGTTGTGGAGAAAACGCTCAAAAGTCTCAGAGGATTAAGAGAAATAAATTTTTCGAAACAAGGGTGAAATTTTGAAGGAAATTTTTTTTTTTAAATCAAATTTTTTTCAGTCCGGAATTAGTTTCTAGGGTAGTAATTTTTATTTAAGCAGCTGTAACGACATTAGTAATGATTGTTACCATGGACTCAGGACTACCCGAATACAAATCATCGTCGACCAATTACAACTTATACAAACTATAAAGTTCGTTCAAAATACATCCTCAGAGAGAAACTTATTTGGTTCGATGAAGAGTTAATGACGGATATTCAGAAGTATCCAGTGAGTAAATTTCACATCGACAATTACAAAAGCTACAAACATCGCATATATCTGGTAACAAGGATAATCGTGAGTTCAATTTGTATAATAATAGTACATTACTTTTATTAGGAAAGATTGTAAGACTAATGTGATTTCTGTTTCAAAAATTACCTGAAATGACCGAGAGACTTTGTTTAAGAATGACAAAGTGATCATCAAAATCCTGGACGAAATGTCAGGAAGATGGCAGAGGATGGCAAAGCATTCAAGAATCAAACACTTGCAAATAAATGCCCTTGTAGAACAGTTAAAAGATTGGATAGAAGGCGCATGATCGCAACCATCCTCTTATAAGAGTTGAATATGAGGTGTTAAGATCTAAAACAATTTTTGCACCCTTCTAGAGCTTATCCAAAGCTGGTTTTTTAGTTTACCCAACAACAGAACCAACTCAAAATAAAAAGATAAAAATTCAAAGTTACATTAAAAATTTATTTTTCATTCCTAAATGTGTTGTATAACATGGCCATGTATGACCATATCAACTTCTATCACCCTAGATCAGAGTATATGAGGCCATATTGGAAATTTTTTTCACAGGTTGCAATTGAAAAAGTTTAAATTTTATTTTCAACTTAGGTGATACCGTAATGCCACAAAAAATTTTATGAAAATTAATCATCAAATGAAAAATTTACGCTCCTCTGCAAGTTACATAAATAAGTTTAAGTCAAAAATAGGCATAGGAAATATTTTACAAGTGCCTTTAATGCGAATTGTAGTGTCGAATCTAGCAGAAGATTACGTATTTGTTAAAAAAAAAAATTGTGCTAGACTCGCTTAATGTAATAAATTTGGTAATTATTCGCATTAGTAATGTATGCCTGTAGCTGGTAAAAATAATAAAAAATATTTAAATAAAACAATTAATCACAATTTTTCATTGGACACTTATGATGTGAAAATGATTGTGATGGAAATAATAGGGTCAACTTTTCAACAAAATTTAAAAATTGACAAAAAATTAAACTACCCGTTATTATCTGAATCGGGATAACTTCGCTAACGAAAAAGCAATCGAAAGAGCAATATAACGTTTAACCAAACAAACAAATATAAAGTAGTTGTAATTAATAATAATGAACAAGCATCAATTGAGAATAAATGAAGAATACAATCTATGTAAAGGATAAAATAAAAATTAAACATACCGAAAATAATTTGCTCATAGTGCTTTGCATTCAATATTTGTATAAAAAATGTGGTGGAATCTATATATGTGTAATAAAATACCCAAAGTTAAAAGAAACCAAAACTATCAAATAAATACCAGGTTAAGCTGTGGTTAAGCAAATAAAAATATATGGTGCATTGATAAAAAAAAAAAATTAGCTTGATTCAAGACAGCTTAATACTTCAAAATGATCTTCTTGTTTCAAGATTTTTTTTCTTGAATCAAGTTAATTTTTTACCAGTATAGATTTAACTTTTTAAGTCAATAAATATTTCTATAATATTTCAAGTAATTGAAGTAGAAATTTGCATTGTTGTACACCATTATAAATAAGAAAATATTTTAGAATTTAAGAATGCTAAAAAATAATGTTACTACGTTATGTCTTTCAATTAAATTACTTTGATTTTATACTCAATTAATTTATCGGTAGAAATGTGTTAAACTGCTATTAGTCACATAAGAGATTATTTCCTTTTTTCTAATTTCGTACATTAGAATTCAATTTGCTATATAATAAATGATAACAGTTATGCTTTAAATAGTTAAAGTTAAGATTTTTTTCATTAATTTTGATGTATAGGTTATACTTTACATTTTTTGTAAAAATAACTGTTAGAATTAGTTATAAACGGTAAAGAAGTTGTGAAAATAGTTCAAATCTTCTTCCGATATTATAATTTAATTGATCGTTAGAAATAGTGCTATTCTTTCTTTGAGAGTTAATTCGAAAGGACTCAAAGAAAAATCTACTAATATACTCCTCTATCTTATTTTGTACTATCTTGTTGATAAAATATTTTTTTTTTCCTTATAATAACAACAAAAATTCTTGATGAAAAAATAAATTTACAGGATAAGGTATATATCGGTGTTAAGAAAAAAACTCTCTCATTAATAAACTTTCTTTGAATTGTTGTAATTAAGACCTTACAAAAATCAATAAAAGCCATTGAATAATTTATTAAAAATAGAAAACGGAGCAATAAACGTTTCTGTTAAAATTATTAATTTTTTAAAAATCATTGTCAATGATTAAAATGAAACAATTTTTCTCGTATCTAATGATATAAAAAATGTGTAAGCAGAAGCTTTTGACCAATGATTGAAACACTAAGGACTTGATCGTAATAATTTATTCTAGTCAAGTGTTTTTTGATTGTCAAGTTATCTATTTTGTAGAATAAAAATAAATGAATCAATTTTCTTGAGATTTTATAAGAAACAGGACTTTTAATATTTAATGCGCACCTACCGTTGCCATTATTCAAGTCTTTGTAAAGTTATTAATACATTTATAAGTAATCGGAATAATTATTTAGAAAAATTTTCGGTGTGCAAAAGAAAACTTTCATTTTTTTTAATACGTTTCATCAAAATAAGAATAAACATTCAAATTTTGAAATATTTTTTTATGATTTGATTGAAGACAGTCATTTTTTCAAGGTAGACTTTTTTCGATCATAGTGCTTGGCACAGTGAAAATTTGATAAAAAATGATAAATCTTTTCTTCTTTTAATTGATTTTTCTACTATCGCTTCTATTGTATTTTAGTGCAGTAATTTTTATAACTTTACATTGATTGAAAAAAACAAAAAAAATTGTTAGAAACAACGAAATTTGAATTATGTTCAATACTTTAGAATATTTTCAGTGCTATTAAATTCTTTTTCTTATAGAAAATTAATATTGTCAATCGCTTCGAATTCTTTGTTCTAACCAAGGTATTATTAGATTTAACAAATTTTTATTTTTCTACTGATTTCTTCACTACATTATGTAGTGAAAATTTTAATATACACTCGATTTTGCATTTTTACAACATATTGCTGTATTTAAAAATTGCTTCCAATTTGCTTGAGAAAATAGCAATTTTTAAGTAATTACTTACAATTTGTTAATGACAAAAAAGTGACATCAAGGTTTTATTCATTAATCATACTTTAATATAAAATTAAATTATAATATTCATAACATTTATTGAAGAAACTATGCAGTTATAAATATAATTACAGATCAAATAAATTTATGAATTTGATATTTCATGCAAACAATGATTACTGTGTTCAAAATATGTATATTCAAACATTTATATTATTTGTAAATGATAATAAACTTTATTTTATCGACATCGAAAGCAATTACTTGATGGTTAATATTAAAACAAAAGACAGAAGTGAAGAAAAGTAAAAAAATTATGAAAAATTTATAAAATAAGGATAAAATATACGGAAATTTTTCAATGTAAACCAACATATAATCTTGTAGAAATAAAAAAAAAAGAAGCTCATAGGTATTATCTTTTGACGTTAAAATTTTTTTTATTAGTTTATTGTTAAAAAATTATCACAGTCTTCGGTAGTGATAATTTATTTAACGAAGAAAATAGATTTAAAAAAATTTATATTAGCTCAAAAAGCTTGAAATAGTATTGGTGAACAAACCAAAATAAAAAACATTACATAAACGTTGTTATCTATGTAATATGACATAGGATGTTTTGTATTATATATTTTCATAATAAATAGAGAAGTAGAAATGTTTCATCTATATTGACACATAATATTTTATTACATTACCATCTTATGACTCACAATCCTATAATAAAAGTCTTAAAGCTGCAGTGGAGTGGAATAATTTATGTTTTAAAATTTTAAAGCAATTGAACCATCAGGGTATCCTAGTTTCAGCTGAAATTTTCTATTATTTTCTGTCTCCACAAATGTAGATTGTAACCCTGTTCTGTTCCCTCCTACCTTCATAATACTGCTGATCTACATTTTTGAGCTTTTCGTGTGAATATTAAAGTTCATAATTTTTGTATAGAATAATTAAACAAATTTTATTAAAGATTCGTAGCCATACAACTGTACTGATCAGTTAAAGTTGATCACGCATTTTTTGAGATTACTGACCGATATGCAAAAGCATCGGGTTCGAGTCTCCGACATCATGAAATACTTTTCATCGTTGGTGTAACTTCATGTCACAGACAAATTATCAAAAATAAAAAAATTTAACTACATACTAGAAAAATTAAATCCATTCTTGTTTTTTTTATTAATTTTTTCGTTAATTTATTTTTATTGTTATCTATCCTGGTCAGATTAAATCTAAAA
Organism: Cotesia congregata; assembly: GCA_905319865.3. NCBI lineage: Eukaryota > Metazoa > Arthropoda > Insecta > Hymenoptera > Braconidae > Cotesia > Cotesia congregata. Next base: position 14,790,516 of record CAJNRD030001118.1, read on the forward strand.
AAATTGTGATAAATTTGTGGTAAAATGAATTAGAAAAAATTTAATTAAATTGAAAAATTTAACTAAAAATTGAATCATACGGTGCTAGAGGTCAAAACAACTCAGACAATACAACTCTGAATTTTATAACTCCGTACAAAACAACTCCGGACAAAACAACTCCGGACGAAACAACTCGGAGCATGAACTCAGTAATAATTTCATCTTATAACTTATACAATGAACACGAATCGATTAGCACGAATATATTTATTAAAAAAAACGATAATACAGCAATGCTTATCACTATGAGTACAAACGTACAGTATTCACATAAGATGACGCATACATTTTTCGTGAGTCAAATGTATATTTGGGGATAATACAATGTTTTGTCATTAATTAAATGAATGAGAGGATTACACTTCTAGGAAATACATATAAATATATTATGGATAAATCTCAAGTAATTTAACTTAGATAATTTCATTAAATAATTAAATTAATGTTAATATATAAAATTAATTAAATTAATAAAATTTAATTAATTAAAATGGGGGGCTCCGCCCCCCAACCCCCGCCGGGGCTTTGCCCCTGGACCCCAAGAGTTTTTTAATTAAAATATTAATGGTAATATATAAAATTAATTAAATTAATAAAATTTAATTAATTAAAGGGTTACGTAACACTTCATCCGAAGACAATTCATCCGCGACACAGAAGCTTGTAATTGTGTTGCGCCCTTTTAACAAGGTTGCTGTCTGTGTTTATTCGACATTATACCAACACAGAAGCTTGTAATTGTGTTGCGCCCTTTTAACAAGGTTGTTGTGTGTGTTTATTCGACATTATACCAACACAGAAGCTTGTAATTGTGTTGCGCCCTTTTAACAAGGTTGTTGTGTGTGTTTATTCGACATTACACCAACACAGAAGCTTGTAATTATGTTGCGCCCTTTTAACAAGGTTGTTGTGTGTGTTTATTCGACATTATACCAACACATAAGCTTGTAATTGTGTTGCGCTCTTTTAACATTATTTTGGGATAGAGTTATTATGTCAGGAGTAATTTTGTCGGGAGTTGTTTTTGTCGACGGGAGTTGTTTCGTCCGGAGTTATTTTGGAACGGAGTCGTTTTGGACAGTAGTTGTTTTGACCGGAGTTATTTAGGGCGAGTTGTTTTGACCGGAGTTGTTCTGGACCGAGTTGTTTACGACGGGCACCGAATCATACAGCTTAGAAAAAAGTAAAAACACAGTTTTTGAAAATTAAAAGCCGTATAAAAAAATCGTCTTAAAAGTGTCTTTTGCTTAAGATCTTAAACGTGACACAATAATTAATTAACGGACATTTTTAAGACAAAAAATAAAATTTTGAAATGTTTTAGATAAAAAACTTGGAAATATTTTGCGTTATTTTTTTACGTTTTTAGTTTAAATTTTTTAATCAACACCCACTTCATTCTGACCATAATTTTCTAAATAAAGTGCAATTTAGAAATTTTAGAGATAATATTAAGACTTAGTGTTTGAAATATCCACAACCTCGACCGCTAAAATTTTACAAAATTGTTTAAATGCGCTGAGTTTAATACTTTTTTAAAACTTCAAGTCTGGAATTTTTTTTTATCGATGGTCACTTTATTAATTTTGATCAGAATTCTGACTAAAATTTTCTTTAGAGTTGTTTAGACTTTTTTGAAATATCTAAATTTTAAGACGCTTTTATGAATCTTTTTAGACGTCTTTAAGATTTTTAAGAAATTTTTAAGGAATCTTTTAAGACTCTTTTAAGACACTTCTAAGGAACCTTTTAAGACTTCTTAAGATACTTCTAAGGAATCTTTTAAGACGATTTTAAGAGTCTTTCAAGATTCTTTAAAGACGCCTTTAAGACACTTTTAAGACTCATTTAAGACATTTTTAAAACTGTTTGAGGACATCTTTTAAGATTCATTTAATTAAGGCATTTTTTTTACTCTTTTAAAACGCCTATGAAGACTCTTTTAAGACATTTTTTGAACTCTTTTATGACACTTTTAAAAAATATTTAAGGAATCTTTTAAGACTCTTAAGACATTTTATAAGAGTTTAAAAAAATTTATTAAAATACTCCTAACAGCGTCATAAAAGTCTTATAAAATGCCTTAAGTCTTAAAAATTCTTAAAAGAATCTTCAAGGTGTCTTAAAAGACTCTTAAAAACGTCTTAAAAGATTCCTTAAAAATTTCTTAAAAGCGTCATAAAAGATTTCAGAAATTGTCTTAAAAGATTCTTAAAAGCGTCTCAAAAGATTCCTTAAAAATTTCTTAAGTGTCCTAAAAGAGTTTAAAAAATGTCTTAAGAGAATTTTCAAAACGTCTTAAAAGAGTAAAAAAAATGCCTTAA
>CAJNRD030001118.1:14798968-14891252 GCA_905319865.3 Cotesia congregata
TTTTTTTTTACCTTTTTTTATGACCTTTTCGAATTTTTTAAAAATACTTTAAATTGAAATTTTTTGAAATCCATAGCTGACGCGATAGAGAGATATATAAAACAAATTCCCACTAAATTTCAAAGGAATCGGTGGGGTAGAACTTAAGATATCATGTCAATCACTTTAAAAAAAGTAGTTTCGAGAGAATCGCGTTTAAAGTTTTAGAAACGATTTCAGTAAAATAACTCATAATAATATTTAATATTCACTTTGGATTAATCGCGAATCCCAGATCCGTAAATTGAGCCTTCTTCTACTTCCTACTCGATGTTTTGCGAAGTTCTTTCTGCTAATCGAGCTGTTCTGCCTTCTATTGAAGAAGCAGAAGCAGAAGCAGCTGCGTCACAAAATCCTCGGTATCTCCGAAAATAATTCGGATTTTTAAAAATCCACTCAAGGACATATTTTTAAGGGTCTAAACTTTGCAGATATGCGAAAAAAAATAATTCGAATTTTTCAAATTTCTAGACCAGAATACCCCCTTAAGTAAATTTACAAAAACAACAAAAAATTTGGATAATTCGAAAGTGTATTGCCTAGCACTCATAAAATTTGTGATAAAATAATGGATCAAATAAGAAATTGTTTTTAGCTTTTTAACCTCCCAAGGAACACGTGTTTGAGCAAGATTCCTGTTGTAAAGCCTTGTGCAAAACCATTAGTTTTTAGCGTCTTTATCTAAGTATGTGCCTTGCACAAGATTGAGTCTTGCAAGAAACTTACTCAAGAATTGCGTATAAATTGCTCATTATAAAATAGTTTGTTCGTTTTTAACGCATTTCTTCTACCAGAAACTCGCAGCAGATGCTTGTGATTTAAATTTGTCATAAGTATTTGCAGCAAGACCCATAGGTAGAATTTGACGTCAGCAACTATCGAACTTTAGAGCAGTTTTGCGCATGTCTGGTAAAGGATTGTTATGTGGACTCTACATTAAAATTTAATAAATAAAAATAATTTTTAAAAATTGTTAAAAGTTCGTAAACAAAGGTTTTGGTTTTGTAATATTTTTTTAAATTGTATTTTTTTTGTTTTTTTATAACAAATACATACCCCAAGAAAAATATTCCTAGAACTATCAAAACCAGCTGCATAAATTCTTGTGATTGCTGGATTTCCCCGATCAGTTAGTATACGACAAGCAAATCTACTTATTGTACTTTGAGCTATCCGACTTTCAATACTCGGGCCAGTTTCAGTAGCTGGGTAAGTATCCATGACAACAAAATCTATTGGTGGCTCCGATGATCGACCAATCTAGAAAGAAAGTATTTCTAACATTGACGAATAAAGTTACTAATACTGTCAACCTGGAATGCATAGAATTTTTCAAATCTCATGTTTTAGAATTTATAAATTAAATAAAAATTGCCATCTAACAGTATGAAGGGTTTATTCATCACTTTTACGAACTGTATCATTCCGGAATTGTCCCAGCATCAACAATATCATTTTTAGCAATTTTATAAGTCTACAAACATAATTTGACAGTAAGTATTCAATTTTGCGAAATTAATTTTTCGTATAATTCATAAAAATTTTTGTAATATATAAACGTGTAAATTTATCAATTATACTAATAAACTGTTTTCCATATATGTATTTAATTATTTTTCAATTCCTAAGAATCGGATCGATCCTAATACATTCAAATTTTCTCAACATTTGTTATATTATTTGTTACATCCGTAAGCTGAAGTATCTGTCTTAGTATAATTATATTTTATTTTACCAACTAAAAAACTCTAATTGACAACACTCACTATCCATTATGACAACCTTTTCCGCACAACACTCTCATTATGAAACTTTTATTTAAACCTTCATCTGTCCTGCTTATAAAAAGTTTCATTTTCCTTAATTTTTCTCACTTAAAAAAATTAAGTGGATCCCTATTTCCTATGTATAGTATCGCTGCTTGGCCTTGTAATTAAAAGTAAGTAGAATTAACATAATTGAGCTTAGTTAAACACCAAAAAAAATTTGCACTTTTACAATATGCAATTGAGAATTTAAAACAATTTTTTGAACGTGTATTTTTCAATTTTTTTTTTTTAACTTCTCATGTTTGAATAGTATCCATAAAAAAATAACAGAGTTGAATGTGTCGCCCAGTTTTATGAAGCTTAACAATCAACTTAGAAACGACCACCAATATATATATAAGTTATATTGAACAAACCAAATATATAAAAATTATATTATAACAAACCTGAAACATATCTGTTGTATCATCTTCGGTATATTCAACAATAACAGCCTGCGTTCGAGAAAGAGTGTACGAAATCGAATGCTGCTTAACATTGAGTACGGCTTGAGAATTGTGAGGAGTTTTCACTACATAATGTTTACTACGTTTTACTCCGTTTGCAACTGGTCGTTTGCATAACACAAATTTACTCCTACGTCTCCCACGATCCCCAGGAGGTAAAAATCCATTATATCTGAAAAAAAAAAATTGTTTATTATTATAAATTGTTAGTCGGTGTAATCCAATCGTACGTATCATTAATTGATTTATCATCTTAATAGCTAACATACTTTTTTAGTTTTCAAAAAAATCAATAATTCTTACAGATTTTTATTTTGTAACTATTAAGAATTCCAAAGAAAAGTAAGAATATGACCGCACTTTGGGTTGGAAACAGCAGTCATCCAACTCATCAAGACCTAAATCACTACCAAAGAATAAGACAGCGCATGTTGAAAAACTCTCACTAACAACATCAATAGAGGTGGATTCAACGGATACACTGATAGAAAATTTATGTTGACTCAAGAGATATTTTCTTGATCTAAGAATTTATTTTGGAAGACAAATGATTATCTTGCTCTAAGAATTTCTTGTCTTGATTTCGATTTTCTTGGCTTAAGAGCTATATTATCTTAAATCGATACATTTAAGTTTTTCAATCAAAATAACATTATCGTTTAAAAAACTTAAAATAATTCATCAAAGTATAATTCAAAAACTGAATAGTCTTTAATTGTTATACCAAAAAAAAATTATTTCTTAGAAACAAGTAAATTAATTAATGACTCAAAAAAAAGCCATTCTTAACACAAGTCGGTAACATCTTGAATCAATGTTATCGCCTATCTTGAACCAAGAGACAAAAATTCTTGAAAGAAATATATCTATATCTAGTTTCAAGAGTTCAAGTTTTGAAGAAAAAAAGTTTCTTGAATCAAGATTGTTTTTCTATCAGTGTAAGATGCAGCGAAAAAGATACAATCGGACATCCAGCTGAAGATCGCAACAGGCTCCTGTGAAACACCTTTGATGGAAGCTAACTTGATAGAATATTCCAAGGAGCAAGTCTAAGACAGAGTGTATCACCTAGTTATGAAGCTTTCAATCATCGAAAACAGAAGAAAACTCTAGTTCAAGAACGTGATCAAACGCATAATGAAGTAGGAAGCGAAGGCTTGCTTAAGAGTGCTCAAAATTGACAATGTGGAACCATCACTAATACTAAAAGCATCCCAACCAGTACCAGTAACAAAAAAAAACGAATACGCAAATCAGACGTGCAAAAAATTAAGCTCAAGCAGAAAAAGAAGAAAAAAATTTTAAAAACGCATTATACACTAGTAGCAAAAATTAAGGGATATAAAAAAAATTCTAAATTTTTGGGTGATTTTCAACGAGCTGTAACTCCAAGGAAAATGATCGTACAGTAAAAAAAAAAAAGCAAATTAAAATCTTTAAAATCATAATTATAAATGTTGTAAACTATTAGTTATAATTTTCACTTAAACTGTTTCTTCAAAATTAGTATAAAAGCAATATTACTATTACTCATATTTTATTATGTTTAATTATATATAAGTTCTAATAATTATGTTTAAATTAAAAATTTAAATATGTATTATATTCACAAAATGTATATTTTTCTTTTGCCATCTGGCCAGTGAAGGCTTTGGGATAAATCAATAAATTAAATTCAATTCAATTCAATTCAAATTGGAGCTCCAAGTATCTAGTTTTCAGTTATGACCATGAAAATTTTTTATTATGTTTGGGTCTGGAGCAATCCTAATGAGGAAACTACAAAAAAAAAATTTCCAAATTTTTTCTCGTCTAAAAAAAAGATCTACGGGCTTCAAAAAAATTTTTTCCATCATTTCACGCAAAAGGTCTTTTAGAAAATTTAATTTCCTTTAATTTGACGTAATCAAAAAGCCTATATGATGATTAACCGCGGAGTTATCGTCAATCAAAGCAAAAAAGTTTTTTTTAACTTTAATAATCAATAACTCTGGGAATAATGATCGTATAGAAAATCAACGGAGCGTTTTAAAAAATCCACAACATTCTCTATGAGATACCGTGAATGGTTTTTGACGAAAAAATTTTTTTCGAAGCGAAAACTTTAACTGAAAAAAAGATGAAAATTCGCATAATTAAGGATATTTGGATAACTTGATATAACTTTGGATAAAATAAATGAACGAAGGATATCGTCAGTAATTTTTCAACCTCAAAGTGTCTCAAAAAATCTCTGAAAAATTCAAAGCACTGCAATTTTTTTTCTTAGTGCCCCAAAACTTCAAATTCAATGTTTTCTCGAAAATCACCATTATAAGCAATTTTTTTATTTTTATTTATTTTTTCAATAAAAAAATTTTTTTTTCTCGATAATCTTTATTTCTTTGATCAAAAAGATCGATCTTGTAAAAAAATTAAAGAAAAAAAATTTTCATTATTTTTCGAAATTTTTTTGATTTTTTTTTACTGCTGTGTTATCGCCGGCATTAGCATTACCCAAAGTGTACCACGTGGAGATTGCTCGGTCGGAATGACGCTTCTTCCACACACGCCTGTGTGTGTGTGTGTGTGTGTGTGTGTGTGTGTGTGTGTGTGTGTGTGCGTGTGTGTGCGTGCGTGCGTGCGTGCGTGCGTGCGTGCGTGCGTGCGTGCGTGCGTGCGTGCGTGCGTGCGTGCGTGTATGTAAACCTCTTGTAACTTTTGAACGACTTGACCGATTTCATCGCGGTCGGTGTCATTCGAAAGGGCTTCGCCAAACTTAGATTTCCTGAGAGTTGGAACCAATTCGGACCGGTAGATTTCGAGAAAATGCAAAAAAAGTGTAAAAAAAAAGTTGTTTTTTTTTTAATTTTTTTTAAGTATCTCCGAATTGGCTGAACCGATCGGTCTCAAAAACTAATCAGCTCTTAACCTTGAAAACCCCCATCGATCGCCACCAAAAACGTCAGAATCGGTTGATCCGTTCGTGAGATATAGTTGTCGAAAAAAATCGAAAAAAGTGTTTTTTTGTAATAACTTCGAAATTCATGGCTCGATCAATTTAAACTTGAAAATTTTTCATGAAGCTTCAAAAACTGCGTCGATTGCCGCCAACCGCGTGAAAATCGGTTCATTCATTCAAAAGTTATTGCCGTTTGAAAATTCAAAAAATTGTGTCTTTAAACTGCTATTAGAGTTTAAAGCTCAAAAACGTAATGTGTAGTTTGAAGCGTTTAAGTACAAAATGAGCGGGAAGTTGCAGGGATGGCCTTTAGGGTCAACCGTCATCCTTATTTTTTTCAAGATATCTTCGAGATTTCTCAACCAATTAAAATAAACCTGTACGTTTTCTTTTTGTGCTTTAATAAAAACTGCGTCGAATGCATTTTCAAAAATGAAAATCACACACACACACACACACACACACACACACAGTGACATCCTTAGGAAAATGGTCAGAATTGCTTTCTAGGACCTCAAAACGTGGAGATCCGATGAAAACTCAATTTTCGAAAATCGGGGTGAAACCAATAACGTCTCGATTTTTGAAAATTTTCAATTTTCTTAGCGGAAAGTTTAAAAACCAAAAATCATAATTAAACCATAATCATAATTTAAATGTATACATTTTTTATGCTTAACATTCTGCGTCGAATGCATTTTCGAAAATAAAAATCGAACGACGCATTCAAAAGTTATAGTTGTTTAATAAATACATTTTGAGCTCAAAAAGTGCAAAACTGTGCTTTGAGCTTGAAAAGCTCAAATATTAACCGAAAAACACATTTTAAGGCCTTTCAAATTCAAACTTAGCGGGAAGTTCTAGGGTTGGCCTGCGCGGTCAACCGATTTCCAGATTTTTTTTTCTTACGTCCTCTTCTTTTTTTTATTCCTATCTATTTCCGTGCATCTACAAACGACTTACAATATTTTACTGTACCCGCATTTGTCTGTATCCCACCCCTTACCACAGTGATCAGAAAAGTCACAGAAAACGTGATCAGGTTACAGCCGGCTGAAGAAACGACCCCTGGAAATAATTAAAGAAAACAAAACAGCTGCCAGATCTAACCCATGCCTGAGCGAACCATTTTACGGATAGCCTTACGTTTAAGTTCACTCAGTCAAGGGCCCATTTTTTTGACCAACTACATTGGAAGCTTCATAAGAGTTTATATAAAAAAAATTTTTAAATCAAATTTCTAGAGACATATTTACAATGACCTATTTTTAAATAAAAAAAACGCTAGAAAGAAAATGGCGCAGATATCACTGGGTATAATCGAAGATTCTACTGAGTCTAGTCTAAGTTCTACAGGATAAAATCTCGGATTATGTCCAGTGGGATCTTACAGGGTATAATCTGAGATTTTACTGGAGGAAATGGGAGATTACAATGAGTATAATACAGATATCACTGAGTATAATCTGGATTATACTAGCTACTATCTGAAATTTCTTTTTACTACCGATGTCACTGAGCATAATCTGGAATGTTATCCAGTGTAATCTTGTTCTTTCTGTGTAAATTGATAATAAATTCGATTTAGATAGAGGAGGTACAGATCAATAGGTTTTTAAGAAACAAGTACATCAGATTGTTTACTTATAGTATATAATTGTGAAAAAAAAATCTGAAAAATGGTTAATCGAAGCGTAATTGAAAATTCATTATGAAGTATTACCTTCTTTGAGCTCACAAATTCAACAATAATACAAAATTCAGAAGTTTTAATGATGAAACATTTTTTCGAAAATTTTAAATTGCGATATCTCCCGAACGGATGAACCGATTTTAATGCGGTTAACAACACTCATCATTGTTTTTTGAAGTTAAACGCTGATTAAATTTTGAAAATGATCAATACAACAGTTTATGAGTTATTTTGAAAAAATTGAATTAATTTTCTTTTTAAGGTGTCACCAAATCTACATCAAGACCGAATTGATTCAAATTCTCATAAAATCTAAAGACAGTAGAACCCTTTCGAACGCCACATACTTCATTTCGATCGGTCATGCGTTTCAATAATTTAAGACCTCCAAACATGAAGATCTGATGAAAACTCGATTTTCGAAAATTATTGACTTTCACCGCGGAAAGTTGAAAATAGCTCAAAAAATTTTGACGTTACTGTGTTTTGAAACAGGAGAGCCTTTTTTTGCAGAGACTCTTTCACAACACAACCAACTAAAATAATATAAGGATGCTATTGTACAAATAAGAGAAGAATATTCAAATAAAAAATAGCACTAAGAGTATACTTATAACAAAATTTTTAAATAAATTGGAAAATCAATCAAAATCTTTATCAAGGGAATTTTCATTTCTGGATGTTAAAATTGATAAAAATAGTAGAAGCATATCTCAACGAAAAACAATAACGGATCATTCCAATTTAAGCTTTTAGTACTGTTTATACTAACCAAGGCAAAATGCACACGTCCATTGAAGTGACATTTTTGAGATTGAGGTTTAATAATAAATTAACTGTATCGCCAATCCCGTAATTCAATATAATGGCTTAGAAAAACGATGCGTACAGGTGTTAATTTTTTATTATAGTTACTAACATTGTTTTGTTTTGTTTTGTTTTTTTTTTTTTTTTTTTTTTTTTTTTTCTTAAGAAAAGTTATCCACACATCAATATAAATCGATTAATTACTATTCGTTAAAAAGGAATTCAGAAACAAATCATAAAATTACAATGTTGAAGAGTTAAAAAAAATTTCAAACCTTCACAACAAATGGACTGATTTAGTTCATTGTCCGATTTATCAAAAAAATTAACCTTAAAAGCGAACAAATTTGTTTTTTTTTTTTATATAAAATACATTACCCTAAAATAACTAATTCTCCGTATTTAGTTGGAGCTTTAGTTTTATCATGATGAGTATGGCTTCCATGAGGATTTATGTAGGGACGAGTATGGTTATGTTTACTATTTGGACTTAAAGGTGAATCAACTGAATTTGTTTCTTCTTCAAGCAGTGGACTTTCAGTACCATCTCCGTCAGATCTATTAAAAAATTCGTATTATTTGTAAGACCTTAATAACAACAACACTAAAAAGAAGCATACTATAGCTTATTTACCGAATCACCATCCTGTGATTGAAGTTCAATATCCTCATCAAAATATAATTTCCTTATGATGCACTCCAAATGCTTAGTAATCAAATCACATATGTTGATACCGATATGTGTAGTATAATATACAATTATGAATTTTATAAACCTACAACTTTAATCAACAGTCACTTATCAGTGTCATATTTTTATTGAAATAATTAATTACGGGAAGTTTATTTAAAATAATACGATTAATAAATTAGTGTTGAAAATATTGCTGATAAACAATCTATTTGATTTTATAATAAAATCAATCACTAATATACTCCAAAAGTGAATTCATATAAAAACTATTTAAATCCAATTTATAATTTATTTATATCTAATATAACGATGTATTTTAAAAGGAAATTTTATTTAATTTACAAGCATAAATACTGAACGATAAAAAAATATAATAATAAAAATTTGTCCGCGGCATTTTTAGTTGATTACTAAAACATTGTCTCGTATGCAACTGACACATTTTTATTATATTGTGTTATCCTACTTATTTTTATCACTGACTAATTTTCATCGAATGAATAATAAAATATGGATATTTAAAGTATGAATTTAATTTAATTATATAAAATATAAATAATAATGATGCAATTGAATATATCAGATGCTATTTAATAAACTGTAACACCAAACAGTCACTATAATTCTTTATATTTTCTTAATTTTTTTTTCCGTTGTCCCTCTGTTTTTGTGATCATGGGTTGTGGGTTGTAAACACGTAAACACGATAAACACGGACTGCACACCCCTCTAATAGAGTAACTGAGGGTTGCACTAGGTTGCACTCAGAAAAATTAGTGTACACTAAAATTTTTCTTAAGTTTCTTAGTTGTGTCTCATATTTTCCGTAAGACACTAACCGAGCACAAAAAGGATGGCTCTCTCAGTGATGCCAACTTAGTGGATTTTCCCCTAAATTTAGGGATATTTTGCAAACTTTGGGAATGTTTTGGGGGATTGTTATGCTTCCATCTAGTGGATGTTATTTTTATTTATTTAAAACTTTACTTACTGTAGTTCTTTCGCCCGGGAGTATTAAAATACTCGGTTTCAGTGCGGGAAAGGAATAATTTTAAATAAAAGAATTCTATTTAGACGTAATTTAATTTTGATCAAAATTATTTAGTTGGTTTCAATTTATTATTCGAGTTGACAAAATATTAAAAGCTTCAAAATATAAAATTGAGGTTTACAATGACGTGATCTTAGCAATCTAATCTCTCGATGAGAAGTGTCGTTACATAGTTTTTCCGAAGATCTTCAAACTCCGTTCTTCTCCCACCATAACTTCCACACATACATCCACTCTAAGGAATATATAAATACATACATTTTCTACTACATATAAATGATCCTTATACACTAACATGTATTTTCTCTATATCTATATATATTTACTTCAGCCGATCGGCCTGAAAGTTGGCCTTCACTTATATATACCTATATATATTATATTATTTATAATATGTTGGACTAATGTTTGAGTTTGAATAATTAATAATTTGGATTAAATATTATTTCTATCATTTTACATTCGAGTTTTCTAATAAAATTATAAGTCAGTTTAATTATTATCCTGTATAAAAGAATAGATATTATTATTTAATTATAAATTAAATAATAATTAGATAATGATTTAATAGTAAATTAGTTAACTAATAATTATTAGTTATAAATTAAATATAAGATACTAATTATTAATTATTTTAACTCAATTTTGCTTAACTACAATATTATATAAAGTTAGATTTTAACAGTAAATGTTATTTAACAATATTATTTTTGTTTAGTTACATATGTTTTTTTTTTATTATTCTTTGTTACTTTAGAACAAGGGTCTATTGATTTCACACGTGTCTTTTACGACTTTTCCTCATAGGGTTTTAAGTTTCATCTGGCGAGAGTCCTTGAATTACTCAAGTACTTTTTATGGGTTTTGAAAATTCGGTTACAATGTACCTTTGTACCGAAATATGTTTTTTTTTATTTTATTTTCTTTTGTAAATAAAACAGAGTTAACCAAAAGATGTTTATTTTACAACTGGTAAGAGTAAAAGCATTAAATAAAGGACTGGAATATTTACTTCGAATATAAAATTTAACTAATTTTAATCATTTAATATTTACTAGTTTCAATATTTCGTTTGAATTCGCGCTCTCATAATAGATAGCGCTCTAATAACAGGTAGCGTCACCTGTTGGATGCACTGGGTGCATCACAGGATACTGTTATGCTTCCATCTAGTGGATGTTATTTTTATTTATTGAAAACTTTACTTACTGTAGTTCTTTCGCCCGGGGTATTAAAGTACATATAAAGTGTATATTGTTAACTGGTCAAGCTGTCATATTTTTCCACTTTTCCCAAATATGTAATCTCATACTTGAAAAAGACCTTTAGAAGTCTCTACTTAACGTTTTTTTCCATTGAATTAGGAACGTTATAACAGGCGCGTGAATGAAATATTTGAATATTAGACATTCGGCGGTACTCAAAAATAAAGTAGTTTCGTTTTTCATAGGATAATTTTTTTGATTTTTTTATTTTTGAACTTCAAAAATATTTATTAAAATTTTTTCGTTTGATTATTTTAAATTAGTAGAAAGTAAATTGGTTTAACAAAAAAAAAATCACAAAATAATCGTGATAGACCTCATTTTGATTCGTTTAACTTCGAAGTGATCATTTTTGAGGTAAAAGACAATAAAAAATGATCTGATTGATCAAAATTGATCAGTTGAATAACACCAACATTGTATAATGGAAACATTTTTTTTTGTTAAGTATTAAAATTTAATAATGAATATATGAATATAAATAAAAAAAAAAAAATGTAATTCTAATGCATTCATTGAAATGTCTTTAATAAAAAATATTATATCTTTTGTCGATGGGAAGATTGCGTTTTTTTTAATTTCTTTAATGCACACTTTGCTGCTGTACATTTTGCAATTCTATAATTTCTACCTATACCCTTGAATGAACCTTTGCCAAAAACATCAACTGTCACTCGTACTCTACGACCATCAGTTAATTTTTCTGGCTTGCCAAATTTCGCAGTTTCCGGCTCTAATTCTAATAATTCACGGATTGGTGATTTGGGAACATTCGTACTAAATTGCTCTAAAACAAATAAAAAAAAATGTATTAAGTGACTTGAGTAATGATAATAAAAGAAAAATTCACTCATAAAAATATTTTTTACCTATTTCCGACTTCATTATTCTGTAATAAACATTCCAAACAGCATCAAGTGACATTCCACTATCAAGATAAATTGCACCAGCTAATGATTCAAAAACATCTCCTAATGCTTTTGGCACTTCAATATCTTCGGCCTCTTCACTATCTTCTTCTCCGATTAAATAGTACTGAAATTATAAAAGAAAATAATTAATTTCAATTAAAAAAAAAATGTATTATATTTTTTAATTTACCTCTTCACTAATAGAATGTCCGTTTTCTTCTTGAATTCTTACAAACTGATCAATTACAACATTTAATCCTGGTGAAAGATGCCTAAAATATTTATGAAATCCACACCTAACAGCTAATGATGCAAATATTGTATTATTAACTAGTGCTGATCTTAAATCAGTTAATGCACCTGGTGAATGCTGTCTCGAATCCTCATATAAATGTCTAGTTATTAAATAGTCTAAAACAGCATCACCCAGAAATTCAAGCCGTTGATAACAATCAGTTAATTTATTAGGTTGATAAGAAGCATGCGTAAATGCTTGAAGAAGATAACTGACATCTATAAATTTATAATTTATACTCTCTTCTAAACAATCATAACCATCTAACATTATACTTAATTCTCTTTCTGGATCAACTACATGTCTCAACAGAGGATTTCGTGGTTCTTCCAGTTTTCCCCATCGAGTTTGCGTCCAAATGGTTTGGCCATTTTCATGAATTTTCTTAACATATGGACTGCTACCCGGATACTTATCTAGAGGTTTATCATACTTGTTCGGGTAAATAACTTTAGTCGCTGGTAAAACGTGGATTCCTAACCATTCCATAAATAAAAGAGCTCCTCTAGGACCACACGCTATTAGATAAGCTCCAATAAGCGCTTCCACACAATCGGCTATACTTTTATCTGGAATACTATGCTGAGTAATTAAATTATAAGGTATAGAACATTGCAAACTATCAAATTCATCAGTCTCACGGCTTTCATTTCGATCCAATTCAATTCTCATTAAATCAAGTTTGTACTCGGTTTCTTTAATCAATTGCGACATTTCATTACGATTTATCATTTGAAGTAATGGAATATCAGCTTGATTCCAAAGACTTGATGGTACGCCTGATTTTATAAAAACTTGCTCAAGTTCTCTTGGAACATAATAACAAGGAGGCAACCAATTGTCATGCGGTTCAAATTTAGTCGCTATCATACTTTCTCCGAGCATTTTTTGTCTACCTAATCTGTACAAATTTAAATTGCTTACTTGTTTAGAGCGTAAATGACTTAATTTACCTTCATGTATTACGTCATATGTACAATATAAATATGTTGTAATGGCATATTTTAGAAACGAGTCGCCTATTGTTTCTAAACGTTCTAAATTAATTCCATCATTTGCATTAGACATTGTCAATGCTTGTAAAATTAAGTTAGGACTAGGACCAGGACTGCCTCGTAGTTCTGGCTGGTGATCAAAACTGAATGTTGAATCATTTTTATCAACAAGTGTAGGTGTTTGAATGTCATTACAACCATTTTTATTATAACTCGACGATTTCTCAAGTGAAATATCTTTTTTTAGTAATTCTCCTACTTTTTTTACGTATTCTCTGGTAGCTGGAGACAAATGTGACGGCTTATGAGTATCATCAATATTATTTACACATGTTTTTTTAGTGTTAAATGATATTTCTTGATTACTTGGTATAAATAAATCACTCGTGATTATTTCATTTTCACGTTTCTTTGCAAACTCATAATGTTTACTTTCATGTAGTTTCAATTCTGAATTTTTATAATTATTTTCGCTATAAGGTAAAAATATATTCTCTATATTTTTATCATTTTTGAAAAGATCTAATATTTTTTTATTAATTTCTTGTTTTGATATTTTAGATTCATCCTCAACAGCTTCTGCTGTATTATCACCAGTATATGATATTCTCAACCCACGATTTTCATTATCACTTTCATCAGATGATTCAACAAATCCATCATCACTGTATGAATCATCAGAATAATAATCACCGACTTCAGACTCATAAGTTGGTGATCCACATCGTATATCACCCCATGAAAATTCTGGTTGTAGAACTGTTATATTATTAGGCAACGATTGAAACTGACTGTCCATACTTATTGAATTAATCGCCATATCATTAGACCAGGTTCCAATTTCTAATTCATTATTTATATTAAAATCGTTTTTATTTTCTTCAAAAGTACCCCAATTGTTATCACTACTAGGAGTAACTTGGTCCATTTTTTTTTCATTTTTAGCTACTCCTAAAGTAGTATCATGTGAATTAAATATTTTTACACGGTCTTTAGACACACTTTTATCCGACTCTTTAGACTTTTTTAAAACTTCTGCTAAATTCCACCCGAAATTCAATGCCGGCCATTCAAAATCAGAATCCAAATATTGTTGTCCAAGATTCATCATTTCTGCCACTTGACATCTAATTTGATTAGCAAGTAATAATGCGTTAATTCTGTACAAAATACAAGGTAAACAAACAGCTTGCCTCCATAATGATGCAGGAAATGGATGAATAGCACATAACTCAGCAACTAAAATTTGTTTTTGTTCTAAGTTTTCGCGTTTAGCTCTTTTTGTTTCCTCACTACTCGTTGGTAATGCAACTCCTTTTCTATTAACGTATCTTGGAGTGAGAAAATTTAATCGAGCTGATGTATGATCAACATCTAAGAGAGGCTGCTCGGAATTTTGGATTTTAATGTCATATTTTTTTTTATAATATTCTTCAAATGTACTATAACCATCGCCCGGAAACGAGGATTTAGGATTTAAATTTTTACAAATTTCAGCTACATAAAAATATTGAGGTTGATCTTGATTCCTATACCAAGGCATTATAACAGCATCATGATATTTTAAAGGATCAAATACAAAACAGATACGATCTTCCTCTTTAATATCACTAGGTGCTGTGCAACGATTGTCATAAATAACATCTAAGAACTTCCAGTCTACACTTACATCCTCAAATCCGTTAACTAGACCTAAAATTTATGGTTTATATTATTAGTATAAATAAATATATCATTAAATTCTAAGTAATACATTTCTTTTAACTCACATTTTTTCACAGGTACAATAACGTAAGAATTTTCTGATGCATTCGGATCAAAAATCATCAAATATTTTTGAAGTCTCAACACATTTGTAAATGTATAATTAAGAAATGTATAAATTCTTTCTATTTGAGTAGAATCTAATACTACTGAATTTTTACTAAGTTTTAATTCAACTTGTACTTCTCCTTGTGTGTGTGTGTGTGTGTGTGTGTGTGTGTGTGTGTGTGTGTGACTCGCTTATAACTTTTGAACTACTGACCGATCGGAACGAACTAAACGGCGTTCTAAGGAGTTTTTTCGAACATAGATTTCCTGAGAATTTGAACCGATTTGGACCGATAGATTTTAAGAAATCTTGAAAAATCTCAAAAAAAATAAGAAAAAAATCATCTTTGAAAGTGGTTTTTTTGGAATATCTTTTAAACGGCTCCATCGATCAAATTCAAAAACTAATCCGCCCTTGAGCTTGAAAAACCACGCCGATCGTCACCAATCCGGTCAAAATCGGTTGATTCGTTCGAGAGATATCGTGAACGAAAGAAAACCGAAAAAAAATTATTGTATGGTTTTATGAAACCACGATGCAAGTGAAACTTTTTTTGGATTGTTGACATTCAACTAAAAATTTTCAGAAAATTAATCAATTTAGCGTTTTCAAATTGCGTTTTTCATCCTAACTTGATAATTGGTAAATGAAAAGGGTCAGCGTAGGGGATGTTGCCGCGATTGTGCTTATGCACTGATAGAAAATTTATGTTGACTCAAGAGATATTTTCTTGATCTAATAATTTATTTTGGAAGATAAATGATTATTTTGCTTTAAGAATTTCTTGTCATGATTTAGATTTTCTTGGCTTAAGAGCTATATCATCTTCAATCGATAATTTAAGTTTTTCAATCAAAATAACATTATCGTTTAAAAAACTTAAAATAATTCATCAAAGTATATTTCAAAAACTGAATAGTCTTTAATTTTTATACCAAAAAAAAAATTATTTCTTGGAAATAAGTAAATTAATTAATGACTCAAAAAAAAGCCATTCTTAACACAAGTCGGTAACATCTTGAATCAATGTTATCGCCTATCTTGAACCAAGAGACAAAAATTCTTGAAAGAAATATATATCTATATCTAGTTTCAAGAGTTCAAGTTTTGAAGAAAAAAAGTTTCTTGAATCAAGATTGTTTTTCTATCAGTGTGGTCATTAACGGATCTTAATGAAATTTAGTATTTTATAAGATACATATATTTTAAATAAATAATTAAAATATTTTATAGTTATCAATTGTAAATTATTGATACTTTGCAACTCCAAAATTAGTTGATTAAGAAAAATCTTAAATAATATTGAATTAAATTCATATGATAATTAATGATTTCATATTTATACGGTATAGCTCAATTTTTACTATAATATAACTTTTTTGATTGTTTTCAACATTTTTCTGCGATCATTTTTGCATTTTTTTTCTTCAAAATTTTTTTCTCATACCAAAGAAGTATAACTTCTGACTCGTGTACATAAGTACACACACCATTTTTTTTCTTTAAAACTTATCTTATGTTTGATAAAATTGCGTCGTTAATTTGATCTATATTAAACATTTACTGAATGATAATTTTATTAAGATTATAAGAATTTCACTTTCTGCCAGTTTTTGGTAGACGGGTTATATTAGCCCGTGTAATAGAACTAACGGTCGTTTCATTAAAAATTAATTGTGATTTTTCACTGATAATTTAAGAATTTATTGTTTGACATAATTTTTTTAACTGTTAATTATATCGAAATCTACCTTCCAATTCAATTATTTTATCAATAACTTTATTTTTGCCATGAGTCTCGTAGTTTATAAATGTAACTAATATTTCACAGTAACAAAAATAAGCTCTGATTAAACAAAAGAATTAAAAAGTTTTTAAAGTATTGAACTATGAATATTTCAAATTTTTTAAAATTCTATCTCTTATGAATGTTCAGTACATGAAGAATCATTTTTGATCCTTTTGTTTTTCTAGGGAGTAAACAGCGTCTTATATGGCATTTGTATATAAATGCTACACCAGTTAGCTGCGAGCTATGGGCACCGCCATATTGGCCTTGGCTTCTCTGACGAGCGCCTTTCACTTTATCTCTACTACCGACCGTCTCGCGACATGCGCTACATAGACCAAAAAGTTTGAGACGATGTAATAAAAGTTTCACTTTAAAAAGTGTTTTTTCGGGATTACTCCGAAATTTTTGGTTCGATCAATGAAAACCTGAAAATAACTTATGAGGATGATAAAACTGCGTCGAATGCCGCGAACCGCGTGAAAATTGGTTGATCCATTCAAAAGTTATTGCGGTTTGAAAATTCCAAAAATAGTGTTCTATGAAACTTCTACCAGACTTTTGAGCTAGGAGAGCTCAAATGCATAGAAATATTATTTCTTTGAACTAAGTGAACTCAAAATATCACATAAATTATATTTTGAGCTCAAAAATCTTTAAAATGTCATAAGTACAATTTTAAGTGCCCAGGAATGGAATTAGTGGGAAGTTGCACGGATGGCCTTTAGGGTGAACCGTTTTTCTAATTTTTTTTAACTAATAAACATTTGTAAAAAATAGTTTATTTTCATCAAAACACAATATTGAGTAACATAAATTATATAAATAATAAACCGTCATACTTCGTCACCATCTAGATTTAGTTTATATGAATGATGAGATGTGGATTAACTTATCGGTCGGACGGCGTAGGGGTTAGTTATCGGTCTGGCAAGCGCGCGGCTCGGGTTCGAATCTCGGTTAGAACGGAATGCGATTTTCCCTTTATTTCTATAATTAGCGATAGGTAGGTCTAAATTAAGAGTTATAAATGGTCTAAACTTGCGTTAGCTCTACATCAAAATCAAACTAAAAAAATGGCGTTTAAAAATTATTTTTTTTATAAATTTTGTATCAAATGGCATGAGATAGACTTGAAAATTAACTATAAAATTATAAAATACGATCAAGGCGTTCAAAATCGGACCGAATTTTTATTTCTGTCTGATCGTACTTTGAACTCCCTGATCCTAAATTGATCGGACCTTAGGAGGTTCAAAATACGATCAAAATTTCGACTCGGGTGGTTTTATAGCCGTAAAATTATTTATAAACATTTTTTTTTTGCATTTTAATTATTTATAGAGAATTGCGTAAGACCATATTAAATACTCTATCCATAAAATTAATCCAATAATTAATTAAATGTAATAAATATATAATTAAATATTGTTATATATGATTATATTTGGCCATTTTTCATATATAATCATATATAACCAATTTATATATAAATATATATTTATTTATTTATTTATTTTATTAGTTCAATGAACCCTACAGCAAAGCCATTAATCTGGTTCCATATTACATAGAATTTAATACATTATTTTAGTTAAAAAAAATTATTATTAATATTTATATAAGTCACTATAGTATTAATTAGTAAGAGTAAATATTATGCTCCAGTTTGTACAATATTTGCCATACAGAGTTTTGTAAAACATTTAGAACTACTTATTTTATGAACATCCAAACTATTATCTATCTTGTAAAAAGTAATGAAGGCACTTATTAATCGGTAAATGGGGGCAGATGGAGCAAAGTTGGTACCAGCAAGTGGAAGCTGGAAGGGAGTACTATCCCTCCAGGTCGGGGCTCTAAAAGTAATAGCGCCTGCCAGACGTTCACAATCTATCTTCCCCTGAATCAGCCGCGTCAAGAAGATGGCGCATGCACAGAGTCTACGATCTTTTAATGTAGTCATATGGAATCTACTACAAAGCTCTTTCCTGTCCATGCCTGGTTTAGTATAAACACGATCCATTTTCCAGGACATGAACTTGAGAAATTTATGTTGAACTTAATCAATTTTGTTACTATATACTTCATAGGTTGGAGACCATACTACTGCGGCATATTCAAGACGCGACCTAACCAGGGAAAAATAGATAGATTTAATAGCTTTATCAGTTAATAGATTGCGGCTTGATCTGGTTACAAAGCCTAACATTTTCCATGATGCTGTAACAACCTTGCTAATGTGCGGCTGAAAGTTCAATTTATTATCGAATACAATATATAATTATATATAAATATTTTTTCTCGGGTCTCGAAAAGTCGTGATAGAGAATTCCACCATCTTTTGCCCATTCTGGCCGTAGTCTTGTCTGAAAATTTTGATCAAGTATCTGCAGCGACTTTTTTACGATTTTGAAGAATGATTTGCCATAAGTTTCTTCACCAAGAATTTTAAAAATTTTTATACAGATATGCATCATTACGAATCTTTAGTCAAACTTGCACACGATTTTAACCAAATTACTACTAGGGCAAAAAAAAGCACTGAGTTATCTCTCGCAATATAGATAATTATAATCAATTATTATAAAAATACTTAAAAGTAATATCAAAAAAGTAACAAAAAATAAGTACATTTATAAATTAAGATTATTATTAGTTAAAATAATAATTTTATATAAAAATTATAAGTACACTGGATTTATATAAAAAGCATCGATAAACATTTTCAAATTGTAATTATCAATTCAATGATATCTAATATAATTTCATAGGGCAAAGGTATAGCTTTCTTCAGATCCCAAATTTTCTCAATTTTTCCTAATAGTTTCATCCTTTTATGAGCTCTTGTAATCTTACTATCCATTATTTGAATAAGCCGATACGTTTGGGTGTCTTGAAATACTTTGCTTGCAGAAAATTTCTTATATGTTTCAACAAGATTGTTATCTTTCACTAACTGCTTTAGCGTTCTATCATGAAAAACCTTCACTATTAATTCATAAAGATTTATCGACTTGCCACTGTAATATATCACTTCATTTTTAAATCCACTAATAAACTCTTCCTCGTAATTGCTGACAATCTCTTTGATATCAAGATCCATAGCAATTAATTGATCCATTAATTTCTTTTCTTCTTCCGGAACAAACAATCTTAATCTACGTCTGATGACCAAATTTTGAAGGATATACTCAATGCACAGTTTTCTTTCTTTTTCCATTACTACTATAGGATTATCACCAGGAATGTTCCGATAAATACGCATATACTTAGTGGGATCAATAGGTAGAGTTGCGTTACATAAAGCTTTAGATGTAATGCTTAGATGAATATCAAGATTCATCAATATCTTAAGGATGCTCAAGCAACTTCGGTAAGCCGCCATATTGAGTAACAGTGTATCCGGATTACCATTAATTGTAGCATAAATATCTACGCCGGCATCGATTAATTCAGCTGCAATTTGGCCCTTTTTTGACTCGAAAAATATTTTCTGATGATATCGGAACTGTCCGAATTTTTTGTTGGGCAGTAAATATTAATGAAGTACATGAAAGTCATCACGATCTCGAGCATTAATTAGTTCTGGATAATCTTTCATTTTCGATAAAAGCCAATATACAATATTATAATTATCATTTTCTTCTGCATACATTAGCAATGTCTTATTGTTGATGCTTCTAATCGAAAGATTGGCTTTATTTTTATTTTGCTTCAATATACGATGTGTCAAGTATTCGTCATTATTGATAACAGCAAAAGTTAGTAGTGTCATTTTACCACCAAAATCATCAGACCATTTCTCACCATACTTAGCATACTTTTCATGAATTTTTTTACTGAACTCAACATCAGGGTTAGCGCCAGAATTCAGCAGAACATTTACAATACGTTCGTGTCCGAGTAAGCAAGCTAGATGAAGCGGTTGGACACCGTCGTCATCCACGGAATTCACATTTACTTCATAGTTTTCTAGCAATTTTAAAGCTTTATCGTCATCATCGTCTATGCATGCAAAATGCAATGCTGTATAACCGGCTCGAGGTCCAGTTATTACTAAGCAAGCATTAATATTAGCTCCATTATTAACAAATTTATCGATAAGCTTCTAATCCCAACTTTTCACAGCTTCAAAGAACGGATTAAATATCTTATTTGCTGAAATATCTGCTTTTTGTGATGTTGCATAACAATTATAGTCACAGTGTTTATTCGTTTTCTGAAAAAAAAAATCCATTTAAAACAAATTGTTTTTTTTCAATTATAGTCTAAATATATTATAATTACTTACTATTACTTTTAATAATTTTGAATACATTGATTGCAATTTTGTACAAATTTCTTGACATTGACATAACCTACAAAAATTGTTTAGTTTTACTTATCAGTAGTATATACTACTGTATATACAGTATTATAAATAATGAAATCAAATATGCAGTCAAACCTAACATAAAGATGACTCGAAATATTTAGAATAATTTTGACGATTAATTTCGAAGTTTTGATGTTGCTATCACAAAAAAATACATATAATGGAAGTAAGTTAACTTAATTTAAAACTTACAAATATGTAACTTGAAACATAACATTCTAGTCCGACGGTTTTTGACATCTACTTTGGATATTATTTCTATTGATTTTAGTAAGTTAGTATTTCAAGTATTTCAGTGGATTGTAGTTGTGTTGCGCGCGGAGATTTTTTAATGCGCAAGAACAAAATTTCTGATTAACTATCTATCTATCTTATCTGTAAATTTTCCTTGACTATAGTAATTGAATATACCTAGTAATTGTATGACTAGTAAATAAATATATACCAAGATAAAAAACCCAATACCGGAATGGTGTCCCGTGAAAAAATTTTCTGATATAGCCTTGTATGACCTGATATGGAAAATGGACGTATTAGGACATACATAAATATATCAGGCTTAATATGGCCTGATATGGACATATCAGACTATATATTAACATATGAGATTATTAATCTAGAGTAATATCGCTATGGCATGAACTAGGGAAAAGTTGAAAAAAATTTTTTTCACAAAATGGCGACTGCCTGAAAAAAAAAAATATTTTTTGTACTGCTTTTTTTGACTTTTTCGAATTTTTTAAAAATAGTAAAAATTGAAATTTGAGGATGACCGTAGTTCATACCATAGCGACATTACTCTAGATTAATAATCTTTTTTATTTTTTTATTTCCGATTGCTAGGAGGGTTGGAATCGTGGGCATGGTCACGTGCCAATTTTTTTAGACCCCCTCCCCACTTCATCAGCTGCTAATTTTTTGAATTTCCAACTTTTTTAATTTTTTTCTGTATTCTTGTAATGTTAACAAATAACTTATAAAAAATGGATACTAAAAATATTGATTGCCTTTTTTTACGGCACTTTACGGCAAAAAATTACCTGAAATTCATGCTTCTAGGCTAGAATACCCCCTTAAAAAATGAGATATCTCTTCCCAGTCAAAAATTATTCACGATTGAAGTCGCTGAAATCGTGATTTTTAATAGTTTTAAAACTTTTGCTCAAAACATTCTAACTTAGCGGGAAATTTCAGGAATGGCCTGCAATAATTGTCAACCAATTTTCAGATTATTTTTAAAATCTAATTCTGGTGTCTGATAACTCAATTAACAGAAAATTAAACAAATATATCGTTTATTTTTCAATTTTAGTTTTTAAATGTTAATTTAAAAAAAAAATGCAAAAAGAATTTCAGATGTCACGTCTACAGAATTTAACTTCACGAAAAAAACTCTATTTTTAAAAATCATGATTTAGTAAAATAAGAGCAACGCCAAGTCTGAAGTACTCTTGATATCGTTCTTGATCTTGTATGCTTATTTTCTTTGTCTCATTGTTCGAGTCCCTCTGAAATTAATTTTTGTTTTTGTCCAGTGAAATAATATTAATACCAAGATAAATTTTGCTCAACCCACAACCTGTAATTCATATACATTATCGTAAGACTCAATTGCTTTTTCAGAAAGTCCTAGAGTTAAAAAAATTATTGTTTATGTACCTTACCTAAACTCGAAAAAAAAAGATGTTTTTCTGCAACACCCTCTAAGCACAGGACAAAACAAAAGTAATTCCTAAACCCATTATATTATTGAATGAATATTTTAAAAAATCGAATTCGGAATAGGAAATTCAATTTAAAAAACGTTTTATTCAATTCGATGACTTTTTATTTTGTCGTGAAATTTATTAAAAACTGATCTTGATTCACATAATTAATTTTATTCACAAATTTAGTTATAAAGAAGCTTAGGCTAACTTTACGATTGACAGTCTCAAAGATTTATCAATTTTTTTTTTTTTTTATTTTAAACTATTGTAAAAAATATGAATGAAATACTTAAATAGAACACGACCTACATAAAAAATAATAAATACAAATATTAATAAAATTAATTACTGAGACTGGTATTTTAACAATTTTATACATTGGATGAAGATTACTTTGAACTTTCTGAAGCTGATGGTTTATTCTTATTATCGTCTTCATTTGGTTTTGTACTCTTTTTTTCAACATTCCAATCTTTAAGACCTTCAGGAAGTGTAGTATCTTCTTCAAATGAGCCAGTGCCTTCAACAAACTGTTCATACGATGATTTTTCAGGAAATGGCCTTGGACCCAGTAATTCTATCATATCATCTCTGCTTAAAATTTCTTTTGCTAAGAGTCGTTCTGCAACCTAAAAATTAAAACCGTCAGTTTTATATGATATGTCATAATTTAAAGAAATATGTATTTAATACTTAAGTTTTATAAAAAATAAAAAATATGTAATAAAAATTTGTGATTACTGAAGACCTTATTTTTATCCTTATACTAATATTAATCTACAGACTCGGTAGAAGTCTGGCGCCAAATATCATTCAAACGCCAGCCTACCGAAGACTATACCGTAAGCAGAGCCTGATTTTAGGGTTAGAAAATTTTATATATTTATTATAATAATTATACTAGGCCGCGATAGCCGTGCGGACTAATGCGTTAGTCTGTACGGATATCGTGCCGATAGGCGCGGGTTCGAGCTCCAGCGGTTGTTAGAAAATTGATTTCAATAACAACCGCTGAGGGTCGCTCTAGTAGCCGAACTGTACTGACCAGGTTTTCTGTGGTTTTCCTTGGTCACTGTGCTAAAGCTTAAATGGGCAGGCACAGGCAAATGCGTACAGTACTTGTAAGTCGGCCACAGCCGCTACCTCGAACGCATTGAGGTGGGGTAGAGTGAAGAAATCTACCTCACCGAGAGGGTGGGAATAAAAAGGGGGGACGGAAGCAGGAGAAAAAAAATGTGGTAGTTACATGTATGATAAAACGTAGTGGAAAAAACAGGCGAGAGACTAAAGTGGAAGATAATCCCCACCCTCTCCTTGTAAAAACACACTAAGGTTGTATACAAGTAAAAATCACATTTTTTTTTTTATAATAATTATACTAAAAGTTATGTTTTTTAATAATAGATTACATCTTAATAAACTGTTAATCATTTACTTTTTACATACTTTTTAATGAATTCTATTTTTAATTAATAAATTTAAGCAGCACAAACTATAGCAACGTAAATTTTTAGTTTTGGAACTTTTTTCGGTGCAAAATCTGACATCCATAGACTATAAAAAGTTTGGAAAATCCAAATGAGCATGCCTTAAGCGCTCATGTCATACATAAAATATTTAGATCATAACAAAAATTATTCGTTTTTAATTTGAATTTTTCCGCGAGTAGTATTATGCCCTCTGTAGGTCGAACTAAAGAAAAATTTTAACAGATGATAAAACAGTTAGTAATTATACCATCATGTATGTATAGTTTCTGCTTGTTTATAGTTATTTCAATTCTGTTTATGAAAAATAATACATATGGCTGCCGAAATCGCAGAAAAAGTCACCGAACTGGCAATCGAAAAAAATTAACTGTATCGAAACGGAATTATTTTGACACGCAATTTTCACAAGGGTTTTGATAAACTTCCTCAGGAATAAAACAAAAAAAAAATTAAATCGTGAAAGTGATTTTTGACAAAGTTGTGGTGTTGTCAAGCCCATAGCTCCCGTGAATACCAGGCTCTTATTCATTTAATTCATCAGAAAAACGAGTTTTTTCTGAGGAATCTTATTTAATCGATAAGAAAATTTTTCTAACGTGTTCTGTAGTTACTATTATTCATTTTAATATGCTTTTTATTCATAATTTTTTTCGTTTAAATTATGAATATCACGTTTTAATCGAAATCACGATTTTTAGGGGAGAGTAGAGCATACCTGCGCGCTTCGCGCTTAAGGCATGCAAAAAATGCTTATGTGCAGTAATTTCATAGGTAGACCGGAAACTCCAGTCTAAAATTGAGTTTTAACAGTTTCTATTTTTACACACTAGAGTGCGACGCGAGAAATTTTACATACACTGTAGTAACTGGATAAGTAAACTTTAGGCGCCAAGTTTTAGAATGCCAGACGTAACTATGAGATTATCTGTTTCGGTCATTAAGGGCTAGATTTTTCTATAAAGGATTAAAATTATTATATTTCATAAAAAATATATTTATAATAATAATTTAAGGATGTGTCCACGTTCATCAGACTCATTTGAATAACATTGGCACTTTGCAAAAAGATGTGAAATCCGAACAAAAACAGTTTCACTGTAAAAAATCGCGCCCAGTCCACGTTCATAAGACTTCGAAAAAAATTAATCGTTTTTTACAAAAAAATATGAAATCAAAAAAACTCCAAGTACTGTTTATAACTTTATTAAAAATATGAAAAAAAGTTAGTAGCAAGTTTAAAACTTAATGAAAATCTTTTTAAACGTACTTGTCGTGCGTCATTGAGTACCCCAAATTTTTAGAACTTAAGATATTAACGTTTGTTATATGTTTGTGCACATGAAATTAAATATCTTTCACGAAAAAATTTGGGCTACTCAATGACGTACGCCACGTACGTTTAAAAAGATTTTCATTAAGTTTTAAACTTGCTACTAACTTTTTTTCATATTTTTAATAAAGTTATAAACAGTACTTGGAGTTTTTTTGATTTCATATTTTTTTTGTAAAAAACGATTAATTTTTTTCGAAGTCTTATGAACGTGGACGTGGCGCGGTTTTTTACAGTGAAACTGTTTTTGTTCGGATATTTTATACGATTCTATGAATGACAATTATATATACCTTTACAACGTCATCTTTGTGTTCCAATAATAGTTTATGTGTTCGATCATGAGCTCTCGCGATGAGGTCTCGTACTTCTTGATCGATTAATTGCGCAGTTTGTTCCGAGTAAGGTTTATCTACTACTATATCACCTTGTTGTGGTTGTTCAAAACTAACATTACCCACTTTATCATTCATTCCATACGATGTTATTTGAGAATAAGCAATCTTTGTAATTTTCTGTAGATCATCTTGAGCACCTGTTGTTATTTTATTAAAAAATATTTCTTCAGATACACGACCACCAAGCGTCATGCACATTCGGTCAAACAATTGTTCCGTTGAGTAAAGATATTGTTCACGTGGCAAATATTGGGCATAACCAAGGCCTTTTCCACGAGGAATAATGGATACCTATTATAATAAAATAATTAATTACATATTTATAGAGCGTTCCTCATAAAAAAAAAAAAGAAAAAAACGGTTTTAGAAACTTTTATCTTTAATTTTTTGATATTTTATGTGCCTATCAAAAGACCTAAATTTTTCTTTTAATTTATTAACATTCAATTAACACGACGAAAAACATCATAAAAAACACAAAATATCAGAAATCTTATTATTTATCAAGTTCATTCTTCGATTTTCTTCAAAATTTTATATCATAAACTGAACACAAAAAAAAATCCTATGAAAAATTACATTGGTAACATCGTAATCCAGGACTAGACTTTCAGTATGTTGATTTTTATGATGCTGCCGTCTACAGAATACAATTTGAACTATTGAAAATTACTATGTTATTCAGTAAATTTTTTTTCCGTAAGAGCAAGTGAATAAGGACGCATACTATATGTTTTAATAAAAGAGAGACAGAGTCTAGTAGTTTGCGACGCCACCACCGAAAGATGACCAACTACTGTATGGAGGGTCTTATTATGTGACTGAACAGAAAGTATAGATATTCCTTCTGATGGCGTAAGGGGGTAAGCCTTGGGCCTGTAGCGGAGAAAATACTGGGTTCGATTCCTCGGTGACACGGAATTATTTTTTCGGTGAACTAAACTTCTTTTTCATTTGAGTGATAGAAATTTACGATGTTGCAACGTATAAATTACAATGTTTGAGTTCTGGTCCGGCACTACAATGTTCTATACTAAAAATTACTATGTTTCCATTGTAATTTTTCGTGCAATTTTCTTTCCGTGTACTACTTTTTTACCGTTTTTTAGACCTGGGTTGATCATAGGTCCTTCGTAATTACTATAAATTTCAATGGGGAAAACTTGTTTCGGTAATTATAATAACAACCAATTTTTATTGTTGTAAGTAAAATCCTTTGTTCTTCGGAATTGAATTTTTTTCGGTAACAGTCATTTGAAATTAATAATTTACATCTTTCTCAACGGTGACAAAAAATTAAAAAAAAAACATTTATGATTACTTAGAAACAGCTAATGCTGATAAATTCTTAACGATCTTAGATTTAAAAATCAAAAACTTTACCAGAAGCTTTAATATGCTTCTTTTGTATGATCTTTTTACTTTAAATTACAACCCTTACAAAATCACCAATAATTTGGTATTCCGTAATTCTTTAACTATTTCAAATATTAATTCACTAGTAACTAATGATAAATAAAAAAATTAAAAAAAAAAAATACTGCCGTACCTTCAATATTGGGTCTGCATGCTGTAAGTACCAACCAGAGACAGCATGGCCAGCTTCGTGATATGCTACTGTTTTTTTTTCTTCCGGTTGTAATACATTTGTCTTTTTTTCCATACCTGCGACTACTCGATCTATGGCGGCTTCAAAATTTTTCATATCAATATTATTCGACAAGTTTCTTGCAGCTATTAGAGCAGCTTCATTGCAAACATTAGCTATATCCGCTCCAGTGAATCCAGGAGTCAATGATGCCATTTTTCTTGCTAGAGCTTCTTTATCTAAATTCGACTTTAAAGGCTTTAAGTGAATTTTAAAAATCGATGCACGACCTTTAATATCTGGAGCCGGAACAAATATTTGTCGATCGAATCGACCAGGACGTAAAAGAGCATTGTCTAAAATGTCAACTCTATTGGTTGCTGCTAACACTACCACATTTGTTGTTGTATTGAAACCTTAATAAAAACAAAAAAAAATTATGAAGTTTCAGTTAATGACGGTTTGAAACAAAAAACAGCGTTTATAAAGGAACGAGTTAACAACTATGATTAAACAGATTTTATCATACTATACTGACAAGCTAAGTTTTATATATTTTTGACGGTAATTTTGAAACTATCAGTAATATCTTAAATTTGAAAAGAGAAAAAATTTTTTTTGCAATTCCAACAGCGAAAGTATAATTTTAGAGCGATATTTGACCCGTCTGAAGTATGTTTTTTTTTCTGACAACTAACACTTGTTTTTTTTTTTTTTTTTCACGCACAAACATCTAATTACAATCTATCATTGT
The DNA here is from genome assembly GCA_905319865.3 of Cotesia congregata. Lineage (NCBI taxonomy): Eukaryota > Metazoa > Arthropoda > Insecta > Hymenoptera > Braconidae > Cotesia > Cotesia congregata. Next base: position 14,827,184 of record CAJNRD030001118.1, read on the forward strand.
ACCCGAGCCCTATAAAAGGTAATTTCAAATCTAATGTATTTTACTATTGTTTTTAAATTTACATGGTAAGAGAGACATAATTTCAATATCAAAATACAGAAGTGACTACTGCAATTGTCGTGGATACATGCTCGCTGATTTAGGAAGACTTGTCGTTAGCTAAACCTTCTTATCGCTTTCATTTTTCAATTTCGGCTCCACGCAGTACAGTGTCTTCACCCTATAAAGTTTTTTGAAATTATGTATTTAGGAAGTTAACCTGGGTGCGTTACGGTCCTCCTACAAACTTCACGATATAGGATGACACTTTATACAATAGAAAATGCTAGGTTTTCCAAGGGCTACATTGGAGATGAAAGACCCCTTCTTGGTATAGCTTTAACACGTTTGCTTTCATCAAAGCTAGAAGTCTGCAGATTTTATATTCGGCCAATATTGCAACAATACTGATCGTTACAAGTAGTCCTCCCTGATAGGAGGCGCTACTTACTGTCCTAGTTGTTATGATAATAGGATCCTGCAGATACAATTAAGTTATAATTTTCACTTACGTACCTAGTATTACGTCCATAATAACATTCATACATAATAAAAAATCCATTAAGATTTCATTCCTTTTCATTTTAATTTAATCTCAACACTAAAAAATTAAAAAATATATCACTAACATACCATCCATTTCGACTAGAAGTTGATTTAGAGTGTTTTCTTGTTCGGAATGGCCTCCAATATTTCGTCCACCTCTTTTTCTACCAACTGCGTCAATTTCATCAATAAATAGTATGCATGGTGCATGTTTACGTGCCATTGCAAACATATCTCTCACTCTAGATGGACCAACACCAACGAACATCTCCAAAAATTCGGATCCAGATGTTGTAATGAATGGAACATTGGCTTCACCTGCTGTTGCTTTCGCTAACAATGTTTTACCGGTTCCAGGAGGTCCTTATTTCAATCAGTTACTTAATATTAATATATGAATAATTATTTAACCAAAAATAAAGCATTATAAAGTAATTATACCTGTAAGTATTGCACCTTTAGGGATCTTTGCTCCTAGATCAAGATATTGCTGTGTATTTTTAAGAAAATTTACAAACTCCATAATTTCGATCTTTGCCTCTTCACAACCAGCTACATCCCTAAAATACAATTATTTAAAAAAAAAATAGAGTTGTTATACTCTTTAAATCTTATTGACCATTTACTTGAATTGTACGCCGATTTCATTTGGATTTATTAATTTTGCCGTGGACTCTGTTACGCTACCAAATATTCCACCACGTTTTCCTCCTTTTCCGCCCATAAATGCAGCTGATCGACGCATGGCTTGTATCAAAACCGCTATAGAACATTGGTGTTAATTAAGAATAACTTACAAAAGTGAGAGTTCATTACATTAAGAGAAAAAAGTAGAACATTCCAATCTATGCTCCATTCTATCACAAAGCCAAAAACGAGGATTGGTATATGTTAATTTCTTCCGTTGTATGTACTATATTTAAAAATATTTGCTATTGTTCTGCAGAAAGATTAGTAAATTGTCAACTATTAACTTTCGTAGCGGGAAGGTAAAAAAAAACCCAAATTTGATTTTTTGCCGAACAGTACAAAAAATAGTTTAGCTATTCGAAAGGAAAGCAAGACCAAAAAAAGTGTACGATTTTAAGCGTCACGACTTTTATTGGCAATTCTTACTTTAGTAATGATTACCATGGCGACGGCACCATGAATTTTTAATCTAATTGCTCTCAATCGCTGATAATTTATTACTTTTTACTTATTATTAATAGTTAATATATCGTATGGGATTTCGATCTAACCGAGTGTTTCGTGATACCTCTTTTTTTTTTTATTATTTCATCCAGATGCTCTATGCGGCTATCGGGTGGCAATATTATATAGTCAATAATCAGAATTCAAATACTAAGAAATTATAATTGAAAATAAAAATATTGTTTGTATCAATAATATTTTAGAAACTTAAATAACTACAGTAGAAAGTCCAATAATTGATAAATACGATAACCACTTTTTGAAAAGGTATCTGCTCATCTACTCATTTTTCTGGTATGTTAGATAAATCGTATCTTTAACTCATTGGAAGCAAAGATTATTTTGAAACAAAAAAAAAAACATAGAGAACGGTACCTAGTCAGGAGGTTCTTTCTCGAAAAGTGAGTGTGATATAGATTGAATTTGTCAGATATTATATTGGGTTTAACTGTAATTATTAAAATTTGTAACTTACAAATTCAAACTTATAATCTTGTGGTAAATAAAAATTAATAATTCAATAATAAATAATAATAACTATTATAAAAATCATTAACTTACCTAAAATAAGAAGTGTAGGTAAGTAGGAACCTATTGTCGACGTCTCAATTTCTGATTTATACACAACAGGAAGATGATTCTGAGGTTCAATATTTAATTCCAATTGGGCATTTTCTAAATTTCTCTCGAAGGTATCAGTGCTACCGATGTTGAACCATAATGTATTCTGAAAAATCAAAGAAATATTGTTAAAAATTGATAGTACTTACTTTTCATTCTTTTTTTTTTTCAATATATTATTTGTACTCTCAGAAGGTCTAATAGTGTATGTAGTAAAGGAATAAGCATATCGATACTGTGATTCTAATACGTCGTATCCCACAAAATTTGACATATTGACGTTTTTTGAAAAATAGAATCACAACAATATTATGCAAGTCATATTAAAAATTTCAAGGTCAAATAGTTTGATAACTACTTTTAAATAAATATTTTCATCCATTGAATCCCATTTAATCAATGTTAAAAATGAACTGTTTTTAGTAAAAACTTTTTACCGTTTGCTGTAAAATTTTCTAAATGTGGAATACGACGTATTAGAATGGCAGTATCGATATACTAAAATGCAATCGTCTGAATAGAACCCATTTTTTACGGTTTATGTTTGGTTAGTTCATATTTCTTCCCTCAAATAAAACAATGATTCAAAGTTTGTTCCATGTTACAGTATAGTTATTCTTTTCAATATTTGAATCAAATATTTGAAATAAACTGTAGGCTGATCTACTTATGAGCGGTTATGGAATCAGATATGACTTTTGAAATACTTCTAAACAATAATAACTTCTTAATTGAACGTATAAAAGTTGGGGTATTAATAGTAGAAGATAATTGAAATATTACCACAAAATTACGAAGAGAGTATAATCATTGAATTTTTAATTATTTGATTCGAATCATGCTAGATCTGCATTGAGTAGAGGCTTGAATGTTTTATATTCCTGAAACACGCCAATTGTTCAATACTTGAAACAATATTTTTCAAGTACTTTAAAAAGGAAAAGAAAGTTACTCAATTCTTTACTTCATTATTCGTACATATTTTTATACCACAAAGTTATAATCTTTGCTGAATATATTCCTAAACAAAACTATCTTTAAGTTACTATTATTTAATATTTATACTTAAATAACTATTCGTAAATTAGCTTTAATTTAAAATTTATCTATTCTCAATTTTTTCTACTATTTGATCATTCTGGTCTTTAATAAGTCTGTTTTGAATTATCTCTATTTCTAAATGACTTTATTATTCAATCTTTAGTCCTAAATTTCCCCAATTCTAAATAGTTTTAGAATTAAGTATCTTCTTCTTTGGATTTAATCTCAAATTTATAAACCATTACCGGAAATTACTTCAAAAGCTAATGAAAAAATACTAATATCCTAAAAATGATTATTTTTGAGCTTTGATTAAAGCAAAATTTTATTTTGTTACAAGTGACATAATAAAAAGTCATAAAGTAATGTTTTAATAGTATTTTTCTTCATACCTCGGTCGAAAGTAAGTACCTTTACCCTCGATAGTAGGGAGAAAAGCTTACCATTCATTATCTATTTGAATTACGCGCACGTCATCTATAACAGTTGAAAAGAAAACTTTCTCATATGTATTAATTCTCGGGTCTCGGAACTGGCGTTTCTCTCGTTAGACCAAATTCCTAACTGTTCCCGGGAAAAAATATTCAGTCATGACCATGCCTGTTCATAAATGATCAGGCCTGAAATTAGACATGATCATGCCTATTCATGTCTAATCATGTCTGAAAGATAAGTAATGAATGTAATGTAAAATAAGTAATGAAATTGCTATAGAAACATCGTAATTTTTAGTATAGGACAGTGCCGGACCAAATCTCAAACATACGTATTTATACGATGCAACATCGTAAATTCTTTTGAAAAAATTGTACTGCTTCACCTTACACACAGTTTTATACACTTCAAGAAAAAGTTTTATTCAGTCACCCAATAAGACCCTCCATACAAAAGTTTGTCATTCTTCGGCGGTAGCGGTGCAGATTACTGGACTCTGTCTCCTTTACTTGAACATAGTATACGTTTTTATTCACTTGCTCTTGCGGGAAAAAAATTTACTAAGTAATATCGTACTTTTCTATAATTCAAATTATATTCTGTAGGCAACAGCATTGTAAAAATTTTTTTGTTATTGTTTACTTAGATCATTTGTGAGAAGTACAATATTCACATCGTAATAATTCATGAGTAAATAGTCATTTTTGAAATATAAAATTATAAAATTTAAGATATTGAAAGACTAGTCCTTGATTACGATGTTACTATTGTATTTTTTACTTTAATTTTTTTCCCGTTTATATACAAAAACTTGCCGGAAGATGAAATATATCGAGGTAAGATTGGAGAAAAACTAATAGAAACGACAGAACGAGTTCCAGTAAATAAATCTGATTCTAGTAAGAATTAAAAAGAAAAGGATTTAAAATATCTTTTTAATCTTGTAAGCGGGTTGTCTGGAAATTTACAGATAATGACAAGTTTTGAAGGACAAACTACTATTGAGAAAGAAATAAAAGAATTTGACCGTAAGCCTACCATTCCAAAAGCAGACAATCCACTACTTTAGTAGAATTCAAAAAAGCACAAATTTCCGATCTTGGCCAATTTTGCTAGAAAATTTTTAGGTATTCCTCCTTCCAGTACACCTTCGGAGCAGGTTTTTTTTTAACTTTAAGCAACGTAATTTATGCGAAAAGTTTTAACTTTTTCAACCGGCTTAATTGTACAGCCCTAAAAATTATTCGAACACATAAAAATTTGATACTCTGTTAAATATTCAAATGATTACTATCTTATTCATAACTGATTGAATTATTTACAGGTTACGTCAAAAATTCAATAAAATACAGTGATAAGAGTAAAAAAGTTACAAAATTGCTCCGGTTATACATCAGCTGGAATTCCTGAGGAATTCGTGTGTTGACAAAAATGGGAATTTCAAATAAAATTATAGAAAGTGATTTTATCAAATAACTGCAGTAATAATTTTAGTGGAAAATTAAATAGAAATGTGACTCCGCTAAAGGAATTCCGCCACTTTTTAAACCGTCAATGATCAACTAATCCCACAAACATCTATTAGTATACTCATAAAAAGTTGAGTGGATTTAAGATTTTTTCTCTAATTATTCAAGTAACGTAGTAATTTCAAATGAAAATCTGGAATCTCCTCAAAAACTGATGTTGACTGCAGTAATTTTTCTGATGACTTTATAATAAATGAAAGAGAATCTAGCTGCAAATGATAAATTGGATAAGTTAAAATCACCGTAATCATCGATAACCTTGATCACAACAGAGAAAAACCAAAAAATCCTAACAATCTCTAATAAACAATCAATTCCACTTATTTATTTTATTAAAAAACCACCAGTTTTAGCTTTTTTTGACTGACAAAAAAATAAATTACTGTTAAAGAAAAAAAAATAAAATAAAAATTCAGATTTGAACAATCCGAATATTAAATATGAGAATTGTGCATTTTACAAAAAGATTATTAATCATTTTCATCATTCAGATACTGATTATGAAAATGGCAAAGAAATTTTTGTTATATAATATAATTTATTCTGACTATTATATAATAAATAATGTAATTTATTGTACTGGCAAAAATAAAGACATGTGTCATAAAATTAAATTAACATTTTTTAAAAAAGTATGACTAAACTTAGCTATTCAGATGTATTTGATACCTACTCCGCTTCCGTTGTCCGCTATCTTTTTTTTTTACTCGGGGAAATTCTAAGTTATAGAATTAGGCAAATGTACACAATTACACGGGTGTAACCAGGCTAATAAAACAAGCTACATTCAAGTGAGGAATAACGGTATTAAGATTCTAAAAAATCGATTGTGAAGCTCAAAAATTTTTGTTTTTTGAACTCAAAAATGCAATTTTTGTCCATTGTCGAGCTCGATAATCTAGCATTATCGTATTGGAAAAAATATTTTTTTTTTTTGTGAATTTCGATATCTCCCAAACGATAATTCACTGATATCTCCCCTCTAATCCATTGATAATTAAGCAGTTTGCGGCTTTTAACGCATTTTCTTTTGACACAAAAAGATCACAGTTCACTTTAAATACGATCTAACGTGAACTTTTGAAGTGATGTAAGAAGCCAAGGAGCTTAGATAGAAAACTCTATTTAAACTCCGTGTAAGAAACTTTTTTTTGAATTATTTTGACAGCGATATTTCTTGAACGAATTATAACTTCGATCCGGCTTGCATCATTTAATGTGGTTTTAACACACAAAGATTACTCAAGCATTTCTTCGGATCTCACGTCACCACGATTTGAAAGCGAGTTTGTAGGAATCTCGACGAAATAAGTTGAAAAGTAAGAATAAAATTTTTCGATATCTTGCTTAGTTTTTAAGATATCGATATTCGAATGTAAAAAAATGAAAATTTTATTTTTAAATATTAGATTTTTGTTTTTGAAAAAAAAAAAAAAATAGACATCCTTAAAACTTTTACTATAAAAATCTTGAAAAATGATCCTTTTTTTATCCTTCTTAGCTACTGTTTTTTTATTAATCATATTATTGTCAAGAGGTATGCTTTGATATATTAAAGAAATTTTTAATGAAGAGAAGTCTAGACTTCAGAACGAAGTCAAAAAAAAAAACAATGTTAATTTTGAAATACCCAACTTCTATTGTGAGTATTAATTTATGATAGCTTATTTACCTCTTGGACAAAAATTACTTCTGGATGTCATAAATGGCAGTACCATAAAAGTATTTCGAAACTAAATATAGATTACTTTCTGACACTTGATTTTTAATAATTCGCAGAGTCCATTTTTAATATTTGTGTGCTGTAATGGTTATTTCATTATTTAAATTATTTAGATGGAATATGTCATTAACATTCTAACTGATTTATAACATCTATTTGTAGTCACTATCTTAGTTAAATTGAATAAAAATTTGTTTTTATAAGAAGTTATCACTCTTGTAAGTTATTTGTATTCATATTTTGGAATACTCATGGTTGTAATATTTTTTAATAAAAGAAAAAATAAAATCTTCTGTAAGACACAGTGATATTAATATATGATAGACTAATATAATTTCTAAAGAAGTCTCTTTAAAAACCAACAAATTTCAACCAATGACGCAATAGAATTAACTGAAAGTGAACCATTTCATCAAATATATGTAATAATTTAATGTTGTTTCATAAGAGGTAAATTATTCTTAAGCTTGTCAACATTTACTTCAAGGTTATTAAAAACTGAGAAAATTTTCTCTTTTAGATGTTCAACATTTGTGTGAAAAAATTGAATTTATTCAAGTACTTACTGATCCTTCGACTGTATGACCAGGTAGTAGTCTCACTCTAACCCATTTTTTATTAACAACTTCTAATTTTTCCACCACGCCTTTGTTTAAGTAACTGAAAAATTCATGTTAATTGTGTATTAAATTTATTGCAGTAGAAATTATAATAACTAGAAAAGAAATTTATCATGCTAACCTGTATACAAATTCTCGCCAAGTTATTTCTTTGGCACCGACTTCGAAATATACCATAGAACCAATTATACCAATGGCACCAATTATTCCGGCAATTAGCCATTTGTCTCTGTCATTATTAAATGGTTTTCCACCACCGCCTCCACTTCCACTACCCCTTGCAGTAGGTTTGAATATTCCTGATAAAAACTGGTTTACTGGTTTTTCACTAGATAAAGGCCGTGACGGTGGTGGAGGTGGTGGTGGTGGTGATGTGCTCGATGAACTTTGTTGTTGACTTTGTGAAGTTTCAGATTTTGTACCAGCTGATTCATTTGGTTTTGCCGATGTTTTTCCATCTACATAAAAAAAATCAATTATTATATGAGCAGTGAATATATAATTTATAAAAATAATCAACATCAAAATATAATTACTTGGTTTAAAAAATTTTTCAAACCCTTTAGGAGGCTTCCCAGTCAATAACAACCAATTTTGTTCAAGTGTCTCTCCACAAGAAGACAATTTTATATTATTTTTTAAATATAAAATTGAGCGACATATCTATCAAAATAAAATAAATTGAATTTTACCTTATGTTGAATTACATCTAAAAACGCAATATGAGTTATAGGTTATAAAATTATCCTTACTTTAAATCGATTTTGATTGTTATTTAAAGACTTAAATATCAATTTTTCTAGTTTATTAGCAGATAATAATAACTGGTGAGCCATTGTTCATCAATAACTGTTAATAATATCATGTAAAATACAATAATGAATTTTATAATTAATTGCGGCTTTAAACTATATACCAATGTCTTGGAGCCAAGTTCAGGTAATCTCTGCTACCATGCTAACCAATTATTATTCAACTACCAACTTTGCTGGTGTTTTCAGTGATTACAATTGATGCGCATGCGTTAAACATAGTTCAGTGCTCATGTTTTTTCGGGGTCGTTCTAAGACCCAATAGTATTATGAGACTTTTTTTCTTCATTTATTAAAATTTGTTTGAAACTTTTTTTTCCTCACTTGGTTTTCGAGCAATTAATAGTTAGAAAATATAACAAATATTGCCATTTCACAGTTCTGAACTAATCTTATTAGAAGTTTCGACTGTATAATCCCTGACGATCTTTAAAAAATTTACTAAAAATTTTAGCTTTTGTGAAATGTCAAGTCATTTAAAAAAAATTGTATTTCAAATTTTAATGATTTGCAATTATTTTGTTTTTTTAGTAATTTTTTGCAAATGAAATATTTTACTCATAAAACAGAAAATAGATGTTTTAAAATAATAAATCTTTCAAGCTTTTTGACGTAGTTATAGTTTTTATCAAATATTACATCTTAACAACCTCATTTTTGAAAATTCTCAATGAAGAAGTCTTCACGAAGTCTTTTTTTCTAATTTCGGAAAATTTAAAACATATGAGCTCTTTATAAGAGATTTTTTTTTACTATGCAGTAAAACGTCAAGGATATGAACTTTCTAAGGGGTCTTCTTTCTGACTTCGTAAGACATCAAAATTTTGGACTAAGAAAAATTTTTTGCAAGTAATTATTAAAAAATGATAAAATTCAAGAATTAAAGCAATTAATAGCTTTTAAATCAATTTATTTTGCTCTGTATTCATTTTTTTACTTTACTAGAAATTTGAGTAATTTGTTTTGCTTCGATTTCTCAACTATTTAATTAATTACACGATTAGTAATCCACGTAGTCTAATTAATTTGCGCATCATTGGGTAGATAATTTAATGGAGATGAATCCTGTCACTGATAAAAATCAATTTAAGATAATAGATCCAGGAAAAAATATCAAAATAGTCAAAAGAAAATTCCTGTCAACCAATACTTTTTTCCGTTTGAAACACGGTAACTTGCTTAAAAATTCGCAAATTCGATCAGTTTTTTTTTTTTTTTTATTAGCTTGAGATCCACTTTGTGAAGATTGGTATTGAAAATGGTCATCTTATTTAGTGATGTTTAATCGTTATTAATGAAAAACCAAAATAAATAAAAAATATACATGAGTGCTTGTATCTATATCAGTAAATGCGCATGTCTTACCAAAGTGCATGACAACTAATAACTGCTGGCGCATATATACTCAGTTCGCATCATCAGTTTAAAACACCATGCGATATTTGAAATGAAAAAATAAATAAAACAAAAATAAAAAAAAAAGTAAAGTAATACTTAAAATACAATAAAAAATTAGGAAAACGATTGACCCCAAAAAGGCCATCCCTGCAACTACTTCCCGCTAATTCCATACCTAAACGCTTAAAATTGCACTTACGACATTTTTAAGCTCTCCGAACTCAAAAATAAAATCTATGTGTTATTTTGAGCTCTCCGAGCTCAAAGAGTTAGTTGTTCTATACTTTTGAGCACTTCGAGCTGATAGAAGTTTAATAAAACACTATCTTTTAAATTTTCTAACTGCAATTACTTTTGAATGAATAAACCGATTTTCACGCGGTTGGTAGCATTCGATGCAGTTTTTTGAATCCTATGATTTACTTTCAAACACAAATTGATCAGACCAAAATTTTGGAGAAATTTGAAAAATTTACTTTTTTCGAATTTTTTCGACGACGATAACTCACGAATGAATCGACCGATTTTGACCGGCCCGGCAGTGATTGACAAAAATTATGGAGGGTAGAAGTACTTCTACCCTCCATAACAAAAATGGTTCCCAAAACCTTTCGCCGTGGACATAAGCGGGACAATATTGACGTCAAAAAAGGCACTGCGTTATTTGGGAGTAGTGATAGACAAAAAGCTGTTTTTCCGAGAACACCTCGAAAACGCATGCACGAAAGCAAACAAGACAGTATCCAACCTGTCGAGAGTCATGGCCAACACGATGAGACCACGAACCAAAAAGAGAAGAGTTCTTTTGGAAGCATTATGTATTAAAATAAAAAATGAAGACTTTTGAAGTAAAAAAAAATAGGAAAAAGATTTACCCTAAAGGCCATCCCTGCAACTTCCCGTTTATTCCATACCTAGGCGTTTAAAATTGCACTTATGATGTTTTTGAGCTCTTCGAGCTCAAAAATATGATATGTGTTATTTTGAGCTCTCCGAGCTTAAAGAGGTAGCTTTCCTATGCTTTTGAGCTCTTCGAGCTCAAAAATCTTATCAAAGTTCAATGAAACACGATTTTGTTAATTTTCAAACTGCTATAATTTTTGAATGAATCAACCGATTTTCACGTGGTTGGCGACGGTCGATGTAGTTTTTTGAGCTCTATAAATAATTTGAAACAGAAAAATTGACCTGATGAAACATTTCGGAGTTATTACAAAAAAACTCCTTTTTCGATTTTTTTCGACAACGATATCTCACGAACGCATCAACCGATTCTGACGCACTTGCGGTGGCGATCGATGCGGGTTTTCAAGGTTAAGAGCTGATTAGTTTTTGAGGTCGATCGGTTCAGCCAAAATTCGGAGATATTTTGAAAAAGTGAAACAAAAACAACTTTTTTTTTCACTTTTTTTGCAATTTCTCGAAATCTACCGATCCGAATCGGTCAAGCCGTTCAGAAGTTATAAAAAGTTTACACACACACACACACACACACACACACACACACACACACACACACACACACACACACACACACACACACATCATCATCATCATCATCATCATCGTAAAAATAGTCACGACAGCTTCTTAGGGCTTCAAAACGTCGAGATCTGTTAAAACCTCAATTTTTGCAAAACGGGGTAAAACCAATAACTTCCCGATTTTTTGAAAATCTTCGATTTTCTTAGCGGGAAGTTAAAAATCTGTCTAGTCAAAAAGAGCTCTTAATTCTGACTTCCGTAAGAATTCTTTTTTCTGATCAGAAAAAAGATCGCTTTTAATTAAGAAATTTTGATGTGGTGGTGCATACAATATCCCGAAGCCGTCTTAAAGAGATTATTTTGATCCAAATTAAGACATCCAAATCTTAAATAAGAGTTCCAAAAGAACTTTTACGGACGTCATATTCTTTACTGTGAACTGCCCAGGAAAAAATGATCAGACCTGACCATGCCTGTTCATGTCTGATCAGCCCTGAAATTAGACCTGATAAGGCCTGTTCATGTATGACCAGGCCTGAAATTAGACATGATCATGCCTTATCAGGCCTATTCATGTCTGAAGTGCTAAATATGCTCAGGCCTGACCAGGCCTGTCCATGCCTGATCAGACCTGTCCATGCCTGTTCATGTTTGAAGTGTTAAATACGCTCAGGCCTGAGCAGGCCTGTCCATGCCTGATCAGACCTGTCCATGCCTGTTCATGTCTGAAGGGTTAAATACGCTCAGGCCTGACCAGGCCTGATCAGACCTGTTCATGTTTGAAGTGTTAAATACGCTCAGGCCTGAGCAGGCCTGTCCATGTCTGATCAGACCTGTCCATGCCTGTTCATATCTGAAGTATTAAATTCGCTCAAGCCTGACCAGGCCTGATCAGACCTGTTCATGTTTGAAGTGTTAAATACGCTCAGGCCTGAGCAAGCCTGTCCATGCCTGATCAGACCTGTCCATGCCTGTTCATGTCTGAAGGGTTAAATACGCTCAGGCCTGACCAGGCCTGATCAGACCTGTTCATGTCTGAAGTGCTAAATATGCTCAGGCCTGACCAGGCCTGTCCATGCCTGATCAGACCTGTCCATGCCTGTTCATGTCTGAAGTATTAAATTCGCTCAAGCCTGACCAGACCTGATCAGACCTGTCCATGCCTGTTCATGTCTGAAGTGTTAAATACGCTCAGGCCTGAGCAGACCTGTCCATGTCTGATCAGACCTGTCCATGCCTGTTCATGTCTGTTCATCTCTGTTTTAAAAAGTATGGAATTAATCTCCATTAAATTATCTCGACAATAGTATGCAAAATATCTTGATTCCGTGAACTAACAAGGCTATAATAATAAAAATAGCTGCCAAAATGAGGCGAAAAAAATTTTTCGATCGTAAAGCACTCTCTGATGCTTCGCATCATGAGTCGCGCAAAATAAAAAATGCAATTTTTTAAAGATAATTTTCTAAACCTAGTTTATTATTCAAGAAAAATCAAAAAATTGTCAAGTGTCTGCAAATTTCAATATCATATAAATAAATAAATATCATATAAATAAATAATACCAGGTTTAAATGTAATTCCGCATTACTACAACTCACACCCTATCCAAAAGGAGGCAGTACAATCTATTGACCTTGACAATAACTATTTTCATTCCACTATTCACTATTCCGCAGCAGTCGAGCGTCGAAACTGACGTGCGCTTTTAAACCCGTATTTGAAATTAAGAAACTAACGACAGGAATGCCATCACAGATGGAATTTCTAGTTTTTAACTTTTTTAACAAAGGTTTAGTTGTCAAGTAACATGAGCAAGCTTGTTTGTACTTTTTGTTGACAAAGTTAGTTTTGTTCATTGTTTGTTGAAAGAGATTACTATACTTGAATTTATGTGCTATAAAAATTTTTTGAGTTCTATATAACAAAATGCATTGTTTATAATTTATTATAAATTAAATTAAATAATTCAAATTATAGTGAATTTGCCGCGTAGTGCATTAACGACACCTATCATATCATCGGACATAACAAATTAATTACTAAATTCTTCTGTAGGGTAGGTTGAGCGCTGCAAGCGTCGAAAAAGAACTGTTGATTCTCCCAGCATGCATTTGGCAGTTAGTAGTGGTCGGAAGTTCTTTTTCGTCAGATGAAAAAGAGAAAAAGAAATTAAAAAAATGGTATTATTTATATTAACAAGTATCAGTTACCAATAAATTTTCGGACTAAATAAGATAAAACGCATTGTAAAAACTTTCTATTTATATAATCGACATTGAGCTGGTGCGTCTGATTACGTTTACTCCAAAACAAGCAGGTGACTATTTAATTCATGAAATTATTTTGTTGGAGCTTACCAAAGTTACTTATGATATTTATACTCAATCTTTAAAGTATAAAAGTTCAAATAATTAACAAGTATTGCTCAAAATTTCAGTTATTTTTGATTGACTATTTTCAGTTTTGAAATTTTGAGATTTATTTATCACATGGTTTATTCATCTTTTATTAAAATTGGAGCATTAATCTTCAACATGACTGTTCCCGCGTTTTTTCTCAAGTAACGTAATCTATTTCATAATACTATAAGTACATGTTAGCGTTGTTTACAATACTTGTTAGTATGAAAATTGTCAATTCATTTAAAATCGTCGTATAAATTTTTAATATTAACTAAAAGATGAATGGACAATTACTTCATTTAAATCTTTATACAAAATTTACAATTCATAATATATAAGATATTTTCTTAACCTTACATCCACTTTGAATACCGGCTTGAGTTCATTAGAATTTTCGTCTAACTATACTTATTATTTACTCGCTATAACTGTGATCAAATAATCTCATACATGCAGGTGATTAAGAGTAAGTATTATTAATATTTTCTTTATGCGTGGCAAAGATGGATTATGGATTATTTTAATCAAAACAATCATATCTAGTTAATTTATGCGTTATTCTTGGACTGTAATTTGCAATCATACCGAAAAACATCTGAAAAATTTTAGGATTTTTTACGATCTGAAATTAACAGATTTGTGATCTTTTGGATTTTTTAAACAAACGTATTATTTTAAAAAGAGTTTTTTTTCAATTTGCACTTGAATATTAAAGACAACTACTCACAATTTTAAAGAAATATTTTTCAAGTACAACTTTTTTGTTTTTGAATAAAATTAAAAAAAATTTTACGATATCTGCTGATTTCAGTATCATGATTTTTTATGAGCATGGATGCAGAGACGTCTAACAATTCTTTAAATATTTATAGCAATTAATTCATTACAAAAAAAAAAACAACATAAATAATGGTTTTAGTAATCGTTCATAATTGGTTTGTGTAATTGTTTAGATTTTTTCTTAATGATAATAATCAAGCTTGAAAATAATAAAAATTTTTCAATTATTAGCTGTCCGCTAAATTCACACCAATGATTTATTTAACAAATAAATTAGTACTATAAAATTTTTAAAAAATCCATCTGTATGAATTTCAAAAAACAATGACTCAATCTTTTTTAAAAGTAATTTTTTAGTACTTACTTGCTTATTTATTTTATAAATACAACTAAAAAAAAAAAATAATTTTCACTGATTTCAATCTCATAATTTGTACTATTATATCCTACTTTTTTGTTATTCAATTTTTTTTATAATTAAATAAAATGAATAATTATCTCTTTATGGACTCATGACACTAAAAGTTACATTTTAGGATTCAGTATTGATACTGTTGAAAATAAAATCGGTTTCAAGTAGAAGATGGCACCATCTAAAGCGATTAATAGCCAAAATAAACCCGTCATGATGGTTAACGCAGTAAAAAAAAGTATTACTACAAGAAATCAAAAAGCAGCTGATCAAATGAATATAAAACCGCTCGTGACTGCTAAAGATTTGAGGTTTAAACGAAAAGCAGACGCATCACCTCTCAAAGACAAAATGATTAAGAGGTCAGCCCTCGGAAATATTACAAATGTAAGTATTTGTTTTTAATTATGATATTTTCATTAAATTTGAGTTGCTAATTGAAATATTATTTTTTTAGGCTATTGGAAAATCATTAGGTGTTCAATTGGCTGATCCAAAAAAAGTGGTAAAAAAAACACAAGCCAAACCGGTTAGTTCCACATATACACTTAGGAATACTGAAAAAGTTATTGTAAAGCCCATTGCTGTAATTGACAAGCCCTCATCAAAATTAAAAAATGTCAGCAAAGTTACAAGGACTACTAAAAAATTGGAAGTAAAAAAAGGCATTCCACAAAAAAGTGAAAATCAAAAACCAATTGATGTAGAAAAATCGAACGATAGTTCTTTGTATGTTAGTGCACTAGAAGATTTATCTCAAGGAAATGACAAAAAAATAGAACTAAATATCGATAGAGTAAGTTAAATTATCTTAAAGTGTAAAAATTAATAGATCCTTTAATTCATGATAATTTTTAGATTGAAGAAGAAACTATAATTCAAAAAATAGGTAAATCTAAAAGAACTTCTGTCAACACTCCAGCCAAACAAAGTGTTGAATATTTAGATAAAACACCAGTTCGACAGTTACCTCCTGGTGTTTTATGGGACTTTGATGTTGAAAATTGGCGTGATCCTTACCAAGTATCGCAGTATGCAATGGAGATATTTGAATACCTTAAAAGCCGAGAAAGAAATTTTCTTATTGGTGATTATATGGAAAAACAAGTTTGTCTATCACGATGGATGAGGTCTTTATTAGTTGATTGGATGGTTGAAGTTCAAGAATCATTTGAGTTGAATCATGAAACTTTATATTTAGCTATTAAATTAGTCGACTTATATTTGACTAAGGTAACTGTAGGAAAAGAAACTTTACAATTGTTAGGAGCAGCTAGTTTATTTATTGCTAGTAAATTCGACGTAAGTAATCTATTTTAATCGTTTAATGGTATTTAGTTCATGAAAAAATAAATTGATTTTTATTTTGCAGGAAAGAATCCCACCAATGATTGAGGATTTTTTATACATATGTGACGGTGCTTACAGTCAACGTGAACTGATTAGAATGGAGATGAATGTCCTAAAAATAGTCGATTTTGATTTGGGGATTCCATTATCCTACCGATTTCTTCGACGATATGCAAGAGTAATTGTTTTTTATTTATTATTTTAGAATACTCTGTTTCTTTCTGTTTTCGTTATTGACTTATGTCATTTTTATTTTTTATTACATTCAAGTGGACATAATTTTTAATTCATATTGAAAATTTCTCACAGTTTTTCTGTTGTTTTTTTTTAAGAATTTAAGAATTTTTTTTTAAATTATATAAATTCTTTTTGAAGTATTTATGTATAATTAAAAATATAGTTCGGAAGAATTTTATAATACAAAATATCTTAAGTATTAACAGCCGATCCCCTCTTTTTCTCGCGTCGCACTCACTGCGAGAAACGGTACTATCCTTGGTGCACTGATGATTATAAAGCTATTGCAGTTTTATGTTTTTCTTTTAAACAAATAAGATTTTCGAAAAACTCGCTCTGCTACGAAATAGATAATTACAAAATTCATTACGTAGTAGAATTTTTCAAAATTCTTCTTTGTCTAGGAATGAAATATAAAGCTGCAATCGTAGAGACCGGGTGTTAATACTATTAATTTTTTTGTCTTTTTAGTGCATAAAAATATCAATGCCAACTTTAACACTAGCTCGTTATATTTTGGAATATTCATTAATGGATTATGCAACAATAATGTTCAGTGATAGCAAGCTAGCTTCTGCTGCTCTTTTCCTTGCTCTCCAAATGAAAGATCTTGGTGGATGGACTCCAACTTTAGAATACTATACTGGATACACAATTGATGACATCAAGCATATAGTAAATTTACTTAACCAAGGTCTCCATAAGAAAAATAAAGATGCTCTATCGACTGTTCGCAATAAATACAGTCACAAGTAAGTTCATACTGAAAAAATTATTTTTCTTCTGCTCTACCTTAAAAACCAATTATTCATAGAAAAACAAAAAATCTTTCCTATTAAAAAAAAAAAAAATCTCAATAAGAGTCTTCGCTCATCAAAAAAATTCGATTTCTCAAAAAAATAACGAAAAACTTTTTTTATTTTCAAAACGATTATTCTTTGTTTAAAAAGTTTCTTTAAAGTAGTTAGGTCACGCAATTCATATTTTACTAAATCTAGTTACGTCACTCTTGCGGTACGAAAGATTTCATACTAACTTTATCGGCTTTCCATACCTTTATGTGTAAAAGAAGCAATTTCAAAAATTAGTTATTCAGAAATAGTGCGGTAAAACGATCTAAAATGTCGGTGGTGAACTATTGATGTATTTATTTTTCGATAAAAAGTTTTCGTAATTTTGGTAACATGAATTGTGCCACCCGCTGCTTGCGCTCGCGAGTCTGCATCGAAATCAAATGTCTTTGAGTATAGTATAAAAATAGTTTCTCCTATTCTTTTTTACCTGGCTTGCAGTTTTTGATTTTTTATTAATTGTTTCAATACTATTCAATAGAGTTATTAGTTCTTGGTTATATTGTGAAGGTATTAGTTTTTGATAGTTACAGTAAGGAAATGACGATAGTTCTAGTATCAAATGTATTAGACTTGAAATATATTAGATTAGAAACACTTAAATCAAAACTTAACTTCTTATGTTATACACATAATAAGTAAAATGGAAAATTGACAAATTATTGATGGCTTATCAAAATTTTTATAGTGTAATTTTTAGATATACCATATCTTCCTATAACTCATGCTTAAAAAAGTATCATCTAATGTTAGTAAATAGTATCTATTAATATTTTATCAAAAAGTTCGGTAGATCCAAATGTGTATGCCTGAAGGGGGTATTCTGGTTTAGAAGCCTAAATTTTAGACATTTTTCAAACTAAGATAAAAAAAATGGAACACATTTTTACCATCCATTTTTTTAAATGATATTTATTGACATTTCAAGAATATAAAAAAAATTGTCAAAAGAAAAATCAAAACTACTTCAAAATCAGTTACCACTTCAAAAAAAGTAGTTTCGAGAAAATCACGCTTGAAGTTTGAGAAACAATTCTAGTAGAATAACTCGGATAGTAATATTTAATACTCACTTAAGATTAATCGGTGATCCCAAATCCATACATAGGGCCTTCTTCTACTTCATATGCAATTTCTTGCGAAGTTTTTTCTGCTAACCGAGCTATTCTGCCTTTTTTTGAAACAGCAGAAGCTCGCAGTTCACAGCGATCAATTCGAACTTCGTTACGTCTGACAGCAAATGTATGAGCTTCAGAACCAATGGTGATGCCCATAAGATCCATTATTTTTAAGATCGGTAAATAACCTTCATTAAAAATGACAACAGCTAAATAAGTAGCAATTTCAATTGTCTGAGTTCCAGCGTGAATATGTTTTGGAGGAAAAGTTCACATCAATGAATTGAGTGATTCATTATTATTTTGAGTTTCGGACCCCAAACGTTGATGTAATAAATCATCAGACGATAAGCTTGTATAAATGGGCTCAATTACTTTGAATACTTTTTCATCCAGAGGGGGATGTTCATGGACAAAGCTTTCAAGAGTGTTCTCAGCTGCGGCTTGTTGCCATTTACACCAGCTTAACGAACCATCCGCATCACAAAATCCACTGTATCTCCTAAAATAATTCGAATTTTGAAAAATCCATTTAAGGACATATTCTTAAAGGTCTAAATTTTGAAAATATGCAAAAAAAATCGATTTTTTCAAATTTATAGACCAGAATACCCCCTTAAATGCTCATGTCTTACTAAATTTGTCAAATAGTATCAAGTAAAGTTTAAACAGTAAAAATACTAAAATAATAATACAAAGTAATCTCAGAAAATCTCTTTACAATTTATTTTTGTAGTCATTTGAATTTTTTTTGGGAATAAGAATGATTCTGTAAGATGAACATCCTCATGAGCAGTGACAGTTTATTACAAATGACGGCAACGGGTGCACACATGGACTCTGTAAGAATCTACAAATTCAGTAGTTCTGACTCTCTATCAACGGAGATTTGAACGGAACTTGGCGCCAGATTCTACCGAACCTGTGGATAATTGTAATACATGTGGCTGCCTGATGAGTTACTATTACGACTTGAATGGTGTGTAATCCCCTGCGCCGGCACCCCGCCATTCTTTTTACCAGAAAAAATTTAAGTTGAAAGTTAATTAAAAGTTATAAAATGAGTACACACAATTACAAAGGTGTAATCACTGGAATTCAAATTTGAAAACTGAACATAATGAATAGAAATTATATCAGAAAGACACTACTCAAAAATTGAGAAAGCAAATAAAATTTCCGATGTCTTTAGTGATTTTTGACAGGCTGTATTCAAGTAGGGAATAACCGTATCGAGATTTCAAAGAGTGAATTGTGAAACTAAAAAATTAAAAATTTTTAAAAGCTTCAATTTTCACGCAATTTTAGGATATAGAGTAAAAAACATATTTAAAAATTTTGTTCGTACCACGGGCTTAGAAAAATTTTAGCGAGATATCTTTGGCTTTGAATAAAAAACATCTTTTTGTTTTTAACCATTGATACTTTAACAGCTGGTGTCGTACAGCAAATTAAAGGGCAATTCAGAAACTGAAATATATATATTTTACAAGATGCTTTCAAGATTTATGAGGAATAAATTGTTTTTATCATCAATGTTAAGATAAAAAATCATTATTTTTTTGTTTCAAATTGATGGACAATAAAATCCGGAACAAAGAAAAAGAAATTTTTTAGGAAAAAAAAAATAGATCATTTAATTTATATGTGTGAGTGTATGTAAATCGTTCGAAACGCGGCTTTTAAAATATTTTTATTTTAGATTAACTTTTAAACTACTATACCGTTTGTTCTGTAACGGTGTTTTATGCTGCACAATTGGCCCCTTTATTTACCCGTCAGAACTCACGTGAATTTTAGTGTCTCACTTGCACTACAGCGCCGCTCTATAAGTCGGATGTTGTTGCGTGAGCAAAATGCTCATAACGTGAGTGCTGACGGGTTAATTAATATAAAAGCAATGAACTACTAAATGAAATAAAAAAAATCCAAATTAATTAAAAGGGTGCCATCAGGTTTATTATCACGGTTCCTGGAACCGGTCCAGAGCAGAGAGCTTATCGTCTAGGGTTAGAGAGAGTGGAGGAAGGTGCTGTTGAAATAATAAATGATTAATTAACAGCACCTTCCTCCACTCTCTCTAACCCTAGATAATAAGCTCTCTGCTCTGGACCGGTTCCAGGAAACGTGATAATAAACCTGGTGGCGCCCTTTTAATTAATTTGGTTTTTAGGTAGATTTCATAGAAATCAATCTTTTGCATTGGTTCTTATGTCGGAATTTACTTAGAATTTTGTCGTAATATCATTTAACTAGTCGAGTGAAGCTCAAATATATATATATATATATATATATATATACATATGCAATATAACGCGGGGTGTTGCCGCGATTGTGTCTACAGTTCTTGACGGATCTAGATGAAATATGTTACACATATTCTTTGGATAATAACCTTGAATGAGTTCGAAGATGAGCAAAATCCATCCATAAGTTTAGAAATGGCAGCTCTTCAAAATTATCAAAATAGTGAAAATCACGTTTTCGGTGACTTCATTGATGAATAACTTTTGGTTGAAAAGAGATGGCTAATTTTTATTGAATTCATGTAAAAGCTTATGAAATTGCCTTTAATTTGGCGTATATAACATTGACATTTTTACCATTTTTAGTTATTTTATCAAAGTTAAGAGTTCTATTGAACCATTTTCAGGCAATGTGTAGTGCAGCCGACTTATTAACGTTATTCTCTCGAGAATTCGTAACAGATCCCAATGAAATTTAGTATACAAATTCTTTAGACAATTAGCTTACATGAGCCTTAAAATGAGCAAAATCCTTCGGTTAGTTCAGAAATAGTAGCTTTTCAAAATTATCAAAATAGTAAAAATTACGTTTTTGGTGACTTTATTTGTGTATAACTTTTAATAGCAAAAAGATAGCTGACTTTTGATAAATTTATGTCAAAACTCATAAAATCACTTCTAATTTGACGTATATAACGTTAACTTTTTGACTATTATTAGTTATTTTATCGAAGTTAAGAGTTTAATTGAACCATTTTCAGGCAACGTGTAATACAACCTACTTATGTATGTTAGAATAAATTTCATTCCATGTCAAACGAAAGTTATTGAGACAAGATGAAAATTCATTCTATGAAATCTACCTTCCATTTCGGGTATGGCCGAATGGCTTCTTTTTTTAATTTCATTTATTAGTTCATTGTTTTTATGTTAATTAATAAAGGGGGCAATTGTGCAGCATCCAAAAACTGTTACAATTCCCATAATCTAATCAACTTTTAACCAACAGAAACAACATCGATTGCCGCAAATTACATCAAAATCAGTCGATTTGTCCAAAAATTTTGAAAAAAGTTTTTTTTTTCACGTCTGTAAAGCTGGCATTGACTTGTCCAGCATTGACGATCAATTACTTTATCATTATACAAGCATCAAAATTTGTTTATGGTGTCGAATTTCCTGCTAATTAGTTGCTCTAATTATAATATGATTGCTTGATTAGATTCCGTGCAATCATTAATAATCTCGGACAATGCTGGATTGTGTCAATGCTAACGTTGCAAATGTTTTTTTTCTTACGAAACGTTGAAATTTCTTGTCCTATCATTTTGCAAATAATGAATAATTTTGTTGTACTCAAGAAAACTGCGTTAAATGCCGCAATCCGAATGAAAATCGATTGATTCGTTCAAGAAATATCGTTGTCAAAAGAATTCGAAAAAAGTTTCTTATACATCCTTGATAAAAAAAAAGTATTAAGACAAAGAAAAAAATATTGAAAAGTATTGGTCTTCTAGTTAATCCAATACTTTTCAATACTTTTTCCTTTGTTTCAATACTTTTTTTTATTCAGGGATCACTGTAAAATTTTACGTCAGATCCTATTTGGATGGAATTAAGCAATAACGTCTTAACCAACATTTAAAAAAAAATCGAGTTATTATGATGAACGTACTTAGTATCATAAGATTACTTAGTTCATCATAATAACTCGATTTTTTTAAAAATGTTGGTTAAGACGTTATTGCTTAATTCCATCCATTTAAAGAAAAGTGTTATTTTTTTAGTGTATCTACATTAAATGCCACAAAATGCTTCAAAATCAGTAAATTCGTTCGGGAGATATCGCAACTCAAAAAAAAAATTTTTTTTCCAACACAAATATTAGATTTTCGAGCTCGAAAATGTACTAAAGTTGTATTTTTTAGTTCAAAAAACAAACATTTTTGAGTTTAATCCATATTTTAAAATCTCGATAGGTTATTCCTCACTTAAATATAGCCTGTCGAAAATTCCTAAAGAAATTGGAAACATTATTAGCTTTTTCAAGTTGTTTTTGAGTGTTATGTCTTGCTATAATTTATATTCATTAAGTTCAGTTGTCAAATTTGAATTCCGCTGGTGATACCTGTGTAATTGTGGGTATTTGTCTAATTTCATAACTTTGAATTTCTAATTAGAATTTTTCTGAGTAAAAAAAAAAAAACAATGATAAAGCGCCGGACGGGAGGCCCGAACACACCAAATAAAGATTGAAATCTTTTATCAGAAAATGTTAAAAAATTTGGCGCGAATGAAATAGCAGATAGGAATTTTGTAATAGGTTAAAAATGATGTTAGTTAACAATAATACGTCCGCCTATATGAATAAATTAGATGTAAAAATAGAACTGTTAAAAGTACATCTGCACTGTTATTTTTTATCGACTAGAGAATGTTAGTACTTAAAAAATTCATAAATTTTCTCCTTAAGAGCTTCTTTGGACAGTTCAGTGAGTTCACATACTAATAGGAAGTAGATTGAAGTTTTTTACTGCAATTTAATGACAATTTTTAGTGTTAATATTTTTATTGATTTTGGTAAAAAGTTAATGCACTAACAACGAAAGCATCTTTCATTCTTAAAAGAGTCGTTACTTTGAAAAATCGTTATTAGAACACTACTTTATATCTTAATAAGTTTTCTTAAAATTATTTGAATTATTTTATTTTAATAATTTGACTTTTTTTTTTTTTTTTTTTTTTTTTTTTTTTTTTTTTTTTTTTAAGGATATTCTTCGAGGTCGCTAAAATACCTTTAAAAGAAAGTTTGGACTTCTAGTGAATCATTCAAGTATTATTATTAATAATAATAGTAATACTACTGTAATCACTATTATTACGACTACTACTACTACTACTAATAATAATTAATGACGATGATAATAATAATAATAATTATAATTATAATAACAATAATAATGGTGATGATGATGATGATGATGCTGATAATAATAATGTTTTTATTTGGTTGTAAAATTACAAGGCAATTGCAAAGCATTGAGTAATTTCTTTAAATAATTAACTGATAATTTCTACCAATTTTTATATTAATTTAATAAAAAACAATTAAATTTTAAAACTCTAAAATACATTTTAACTATGAAAATATGTCAACGCAGAGCTTTAATTTTTTAACCACTAAGTTGAACGAAACCATACTTGCGGCACCAGCGTGAAAACTTCTTATGGCTGTTGACGGGTCGCTAAGTGGAAGAACACCCAAAACGGTCGAAGGGTTAAACAATTAACAATCAGCTAAGCTACCCATGAAATATTTACTCATATTATACAGAGGAGCAATATTTTCAATTTTTACTTTACCACCAATGAAACTTATTTTTTTTTTTTCAAAGTATTTGTAAAAAGTGTTTAATCTATCATTGTATTCATTTCATAAATTTTTCATATGCTACGTAATAATATTGATGATCTATTTTGTATACTGGTTTAAAGAATATATGTATTTTAAAAAAATAGTAGGGTTCAATGATTTTAGTTGAAAAAGTGATAACTTTTATTGTGAAATCATATTTAATTAAATGGCTTAATTGGATAGTTATAATATAATTTATTTATTACAGATTTAATTTAGATTTTATATTAGTAATTATTTTTTCTTTCTTTCTTATATTTCGAATGTATAATAATTATTAATGGATTTGTTGTATTCAGCACTATTGTATAGAAAATTTATCTTCTGTATCTATTTCAATTTACAAAAATTTAATTAACTTTATGCAAGTAATATTACGTTAAACATTGGTTTCTACCATAAGCTATAAAGTTGAGAAGTATTTAATTTCATTTATAAAAACAAAAAGATGTAATGTTGATTTTTTATGAACTTAGAATAAAATCATGATAAAGGAAATTAAAGTTAATCTTTAATTCTTATAACAATGGAAAACCTTAAGCTTAACCCTGGCCGTTCGTATTTACAATAAATTAAAGAAAATAAAGAAAAGTTTACTTACATTTGTAATTATAATTAATCACGAGTTGTGAATTTTTTGCTCTTGACTATCACTGTTTTTTTTCCAATTTTCAAAAATTTATAACTAAAAACTTAAGGAAATTAAGGACTAAAAATTTATAGGTAAACGTCTTTTGACACCTACAAAAGGATCTCAAAATTTCAGTTAAATAAAAAAATATGATTTTCCAAATCTGGTGATTTTGTATGAAATGACCCCATATATTAATTATTATTATTATCAATTTATTACGGTTAAAATTTGTATATTAATACAAAATAATAAATTACAGGTCATAATTGCTTGATAATAACATAGAAGTCATTTTTAAATAAAGTTCGAATCTCCGTCGGCACCAATCTTTTTTTTTTTATTTACCTGATCGAGTCAGACATGAACAGATCTGATCAGACATGAACATGCCTGGCCAGGTCTGATCAGACCCGGTCATTTTTCATATCTGATCAGACCTGAAGACTCATGCCTGTTCATATCTGATCAGATCTGATCATTTTTTCCTGGGTATATAAGAGATTTCCACCTACGGAGAGACTCATTATCACAAAATCTCTGAAACCTTATGATCTGGAGACTTGGAACAGCAGGATTATTCATATTGCTCTTATATTCCTATTTTGAAACCGTATCTTCTATGGACTTAAAATTTGGTAGGAATTATTTATTTCTCATGGAGAATCAGTTAACAAGCCAGTTTTTACGAAATTTCAATTCTAAGACATTCTGAGAGTGGTAATTGTATAAAATAGTAAAATATTCATATTTTTAAAATACATTTTCTACAGAAATGAAATTTAATAAAAATATTCTTTATCATGCAGACATATATGTTTCTGCTCGATAAAAATTACTGAAAAAATAAAAACATTGAAAGTTGACGAAATGAAAAAAATCATCATTTCGAAAAGATTTTATATTAAGGGCCCAAATTCTCAGGGAATTTTTATTTTCATACAGAGAACATTTCAACAAAATCTTAAATTGATTAGCGGGGATTGCTGATGAGTAACCATGATTTTATTTGGTGGAATGACCCATGTTTTTACATTATAAAAATGAAATTACAAAAAAATTCATTTTTTTTAATTCTAGATGCGTGTAACTCCTTAATCAATATTATTGTAATAAAAAAAATTTACTTTACTGAAATTTATATTGTACATATGATCACAATTTTTTTTTAGAACATCCACCAAAACTCATTATTATAGAGTGCATTGTAATTTCTTCAATCAAGACTTTTTTAAACTTTTCTCGATGACTCTAGAAAATAGAAAAATTAAAAAATTAAAAACAGTTGTTAAAAGAATTGAATAACAATCGAAATTTTTAACTTAATAGAATTTATTGATTTTTCTATTTAACCTTGCTTGGTGTGCTGTTTTCTCAGACAATGCAACCCTTAGAATTAATAACTATATTCCAACTTTATGTGAACTTCGAAGACGACTGCCGACCGAACTCCAAGTTGACGCATTTGTTCCGCGTAGTCTATTGACAATCTCATATATTATTAACTTACTGATTGCAATATTCATCATATAGCCCCTCATTACAGAATTACGCAATTTGCATAATAGTAACAGTAATGGGAAGAACGACAAATTATTCAAATTTGCCTCGACGAAACTCTAAAACTGAAGACAATGGGTTTTGTACTAGTCATTCTGGCGTCGACTATTTAGAACGTTAACTTAAAATTACAATGGAAATACTTACCACCAATTTCTTTGTGCTCACCCTAGTCGGACTTTGGAAACCCCGCGGATGGACTGGAGTTAAATCCGTTCTTTATCATTTTTACACGACAATCGTCATTTTCGCGAACATTTCATTTCTTTTCTCGGGGATCATGGACTTAGAGTTTGTCAACGTCGACATCACTGCCATCATCGATAACATTTCACTGCTTCTAAGTCTCGTTACCATCCGACAGAAAACTGCCTGTGCAATCGGAAATCGCAAAAACATCAAAGAAATCATAGATACCCTCGGTCGCAGTCCTTTCAAGCCTCAAAATCAAGAAGAAGAGAATATCGTAAAACGCTTCAATGGATTTACTGGGTAAATTCTTTTCTAAGTATTTCTTAACTTTGAGAAAGTAATCAAATTCAATATCTTTATTTTCCAGATACATCCTCAAATACTACCCAGTTTTATTTACCATGGCCATAACATGGTATTCAATAGGTCATATATTTCTGATGGATCCTCCACAAGTTCTGCCATACAGAGGATGGTTTCCCTACAGCTACAACTCGACAGGTATTTACTGGATAACGGCCATCTACCAGCTCTACGCGATATGCAGTGCGGCGTCCATAAATCTCGCGTTTGATCCGCTCTTGCCATGCATTATCTGCCATATGTGCGCGCAAGTTCACATTCTAAGATACAGATTCGATATGATGATAAAAAAACTGGAAGTTATCTACGACACTCACCCCAAAGATGTTATTGCGTCTTCAGAACGTAGAATGGTCGGGGAATGGGTCGATCACCACATCAGTGTCCTTAAGTTTGCATGATTATTTATTATTTATTATTCCTCTTTTATTATTTTCATGAATTCAGTTGAATTGATTCCTTGCAGCTTAATTAAATACATAAACGCTACCTGGTCTAAAGTGATATTCGTCCAGTATACAGCGAGCTCATTGATATTATGCACGGTAGCATACGTACTCTCACACATGAATGCCGCATCGATGAATTTCGCGGGTAATTTCTTTTACTTCATAGCAATGAATTTCCAAATATTTTTCCAGTGCTTTTGCGCTAATCAAGTTACACTAGAGGTAATATATATATTTTTAAATAAATAATTTCTATAAAATATTCAATTTTCTTTTCTTTCATTTTTAGTTTCTTGACATGACCACTGCGCTCTATGACACTAATTGGTTTAATTTGAGCAATAGCCTTCGTAGATCACTTACAATTATTTTATGTGAAACTTTTCGGCCAGTTTTATTTACAAGCAGCTTTTTCATTATTTTATCTCTCGAGTCATTTACAAAAGTAAGTTTTTTGCATATTAACCATATAAACCAATTGTTTACTCATTTTAATTCCTTATTTTAGGTCATTAAATGTGCGTACACAGTTTACAATGTTTTGCAATAATTTATTATAAAAATTTCTTCAATATGAATGTGTATTTTATCTAGAATCTGAAAATATATAAAAACTATTATACGTTTCCATTCAAATTTCAATTAATGTCAAATTAGTATTACAAACTTTAAATAAAATAATTAATTAATTTAAATATTTAAAAACATAAGTTATTATTAACACAAGTTAAACAAATTAAGTACTTTATAGCAGAAGAAATCAGTACCTAATTCACTAGAATTAGGTTTCAAAACTAGTTTTCTGAACGACTCAAATTACTGTGACATGTGATTATTATTCTCGATTTGGGAAGTGTTTTTTCAGAATTTTTAAGACATAAAAATACCTCATGTACTGTTATTGATTCATGTTTTTATTTATATTTTTTATTGCTTATATCTTATGATTCCTCAGTTATTTTAGTTGATGAATGGTAATTCCAAACACTGTCTTGGATAGCTTAAAGGGTATCTAAGGGCGGCACCAAAACTTCCGGATTCGATTACCTGTTCAGCCTATTCGAATTATTTTTTCAATTCCCTTTTTCTCTTATTCCTTTTACCAATTTTTCTTTATAATTACTATTAAAAATGGTAATTCTCAGAATCAGTAGAAGTATTGAAACTGTTCATCGACTTTAAAGACTGCTGAAGACTAAGCACAAAGTTGGCGCATCTGTCCCGAGTAGTTTATGAATAACTTCTTTTATTATTAATAACTAATAATACAGTATCCAAGAAATAGTCCCCTCATTATCCAATAAAATAATTTGCATGTAGTAGTGATGATATTAAAAATGACAATGATAAATTATTTAAAGCGGTTAACCCTAAAGGCCATCCGTGCAACTTCCCGCTAACTCCATACCTAAACGCTCAACATTTCACTTATTTTGTTTTTGAGCTCTCCGAGCTCAAAGAGATAGCTTTTTTATGCTTTTGAGCTCTTCGAGAAGTTTAATAAAACACTATTTTTTGAATTTTCAAACCGCAATAACTTTTGAATGAATGAACCGATTTTTACGCGGTTGGTGGCATTCGACGCAGTTTTTGAAACCTCATAACGGATCTTTAAGTTTAAATCGATCGAACGAGGAATTTCGAAGTAATTCCGAAAAAACACTTTTCTCGAAATTTTTCGTTTTCGATATCTCTCGAACGAATCAACCGATTTTGACGGGACTGGTGGCAATCGACGTGGTTTTTCAAACTTAAGAGTGGAATAGTTTTTGAAATTGATCGGTGCAACCGTTTAGAAAATATTCCAAAAAAACGATTTTTTGAAAATTTTACACGGAAAAAAGAAAACAGGAATAATTGACTATTCATTGAGCATTTTTTAGATTTTCAAATATTAACCCAGCGCTTCGTTAACGAAAATCTAAAAGTTATCAGCAGGCGGGAACTTCAAGGCGCACGGATATCACCAAAGTTAAGCAGCATTGAGCGTGATTAGTAGTTGGATGGGTGACTGCTGGTGTTACAGCCGTATAATTATATGTAATCATTTTTTTTTATTTTAATTCATTATAGAGAATTGCGTATGACTCTATCAAATACTATATCAATAAAATAAAGCAAAATAATTAATTAAAAGTAACAATGGGCTTTCAGACCTGACCATGTCTGATCAGGCCTGATCAGGTCGATTCATGCCTGATCAGGCATGGTCATTTTTCATGTCTGATCAGGCCTGAAGACTCATGCCTGTTCATGTCTGATCATTTTTTCCCGGCACATTTCTGACTACCCGGGAAAAAATGATCAGGACTGATTAGACCTGTTCATATCTGATCAGACTTGAAATCCGACCTGATCAGGCCTGTTCAGGTATGATCAGGCCTGAAATTAGGCCTGATCAGACCTGTCCATGTCTGTTCATGTCTGAACCGTTAGATACGCTCAGACCTGATCAGACCTGTCCATGCCTGTTCATGTCTCTTCATGTCTGAAGTGTTAAATACTAGTGCTGTACAATTTGGCCGGCTTAACCGGCCAAAAAATTTAACCAGGTTAATTAGTTTATCGGCCAGCTGGTTAATCCTAATTAACCGGTTAAACCAATTTAACCGATTAACTAGTTAGCCGGTTAAATTAGTTAAACGGTTAATTGATTAACCGGTTAAATGGTTAATCGGTTAAATTGTCAATTTACATTTTCCATTATATAAACAATGAATTATTATTAAATCTAATATTTTTAACATATTTACACTAATATTTATTGATTTTATGTTTTAATTTAAGATAATTATTTATTATGAATTTTTATATAACTGAATGATAATTTTTTTGTTTTTAAACATAATATTGTGGGTCATTCCATGTCAAATCGACCAATGGTTGGAATCAACCCCTTTCGATTTGGATAAATTTTGATCAGAAGAATATTTCTTTTATTATATAATTTCTTATTTTTTTAACGCATGATATATTTCGTCCGTTTCTTTACTTCAATCACAATTTTTAACGCCAATTAACTTGAAAAGATATAAATTTCTAGTAAAAATCAGAAATAATGTGATGAGAATCTCAACTTTTTTTTTCGTTCTTTCGAATACTTGTTCACTTACAAATTTCTGCACATTAATGTTGCTCAATCTCTAATTTCAAATTATTTCCATGTTAATAAGACAATAAGTCTTATTCAACAACTTCATTCAACAGCTTTGAATGAAGTAAGAAAATGACAAAATGAATCATATCATACGTTAAGCCTGACTTCAAGATTACGTTCAAAAAATAAAAAAAGTTATTGTAATTTATTTATTGTTTAATATTTCCATGTCGTGCATTTGATTTTTTAATGCTCAAAACTAGAATATTATGCATCTGCTTAACTTTACCTTATTTAGAGTTGCAAGAAACAAAAAAAATTTTTTTTTTTAATCAAAAATTCAAAAAAAAAAAAAAAAACGTACACTAGGCCACTGATGTGAAATACGGACCCAGTTCATCGATTTCTTAAACTAATAAAAAAGATCCGGTCCCAAAATATCAATTTGTTCGGGAGTAATCATTGGTACATCCAAAATGGGGTGATATCCGGACGTCTACGTAAAATTTATTTTTAAAAAAGATGAAGTTCTTGAATCGAGATTTTTTCGATCTCTATTTAGGAGTTAGAGTTTATTAATTCAAGTTTAATGTTTTTTTTAATGAAGAGATGTAAATATTTTGAAACAAGACTGAAATTTTGGGAATTATTTACTTAACTTGTTTTTTCCTGTGCTGATTTTATTTTTATTTGACGAAAACCTGCTCATAAAATGCATTAATAACTTCCCTCTCTTTAACAGGATTAATATTTACAGCTTTAATCATACTACAGAAGTCAGATATGTCAATCATACACTGATTATAGAAGCGTAAAAAATGTAGATAGACGTTTATAACTCTGAACCAAGTTTACACTCCAGAAAAAATAAGGTAAAGTATCAGTCTGAAGAGCGCAACGTACATGGTTCGAATCCCCGTCGGCACCAATCTTTTTTTTTTTTTATGGACCTAATCGAGTCAGGCATGAACAGATCTGATCAGACATGAACATGCCTGGCCAGGTCTAATCAGACCCGGTCATTTTTCATGTCTGATCAGACCTGAAGACTCATGCCTGTTCATATCTGATCAGATCTGATCATTTTTTCCCGGGTAATGCAGAGGCTATGATAGGCATGATTAGACATGGACAGGCCTGATCAGACGTGAGTGTATTTAACGCTTCAGAGATGAACAGACATGAACAGGCATGGACAGGTCTGATCAGACATGGACAGGTCTGATCAGGCCTGGTCAGGCTTGAGCGAATTTAATACTTCAGATATGAACAGGCATGGACAGGTCTGATCAGACATGGACAGGCCTGCTCAGGCCTGAGCGTATTTAACACTTCAAACATGAACAGGTCTGATCAGGCCTGGTCAGTCCTGAGCGTATTTAACCCTTCAGACATGAACAGGCATGGACAGGTCTGATCAGGCATGGACAGGCTTGCTCAGGCCTGAGCGTATTTAACACTTCAGACATGGACAGGTCTGATCAGGCATGGACAGGCCTGAGCATATTTAGCACTTCAGACATGAACAGGCCTGATCAGGCATGATCATGTCTAATTTCAGGCCTGGTCATACATGAACAGGCCTTATCAGGTCTAATTTCAGGGCTGATCAGACATGAACAGGCATGGTCAGGTCTGATCATTTTTTCCTGGGTATAATCATTCATAATTATATATAATTCTACGTAATTTTCTCGGTCATTTTGTATAATTTTATATAATTATGTAAAAGTATATAGAATCATGTATAATTCTATAATATGATTTCATAATACAATGTTTTTCTCGTGTTTAACCATTTATATAAAATTATATATAATTATACATAATCCTACATTGTATTTTGGTTATGGTTGTATAATTGCTTATAATTATGTAGAATTATATATAATTATATAAAATTATGTATAATTTTAAAAATTTATGTATGATGTTTTTCGTAATTTTTGTATAATTATAAACAATTATGCATAATTATATCAAATCATATTAACGTAGTTCCAGCGTGGTATAGTATAGTCAGAGCATTTACTATAGACAAAAATTTAAAAGCCACGGCACACAGACGTTCACACATACAATCACATGTTGTTAGTCTAGTGATCTGGCAACGTTGCTCTTGAAAACCGTGAAAGATTTGAATTTCCCGCTTTTTGTGCTACACTATTTCAGGGAGCGTTGCGCACGGCGTTGCCAAATCACTATAAGTTGTTAAGTGAGCAGGTTAGAAATGGATCGAAATTTATTTTTTAAAATTATTATATCTCGATAACAAAACGGTGAGGTGCTATTTTTATTTTTTTAACTTATTCTAAAAACATTTTTCAACACTCTCCTAATTTTTTTTCTAATTCTGTCGAGAGAATTTTTTAATATAATAAAAAATAGTTGGAGAGACCGGACATTTTACATGCTTTAGATGGAACATGACCCTCAAAATCGCCAACTTTGACTTTGAATATCTCGCGATCTAAACGGTCAAAAATTATGAAATTTTAGGAATTTATAAATAAAGCTATTCTGAACCCGTAAAAAAAATTTCAGCCGAATCTGTCGAAAAGTGATTTCATGCTGGAACTACCTTAAATCATATAATATTATAGATAATGATTTTTTTTATATTTTTCGTATGATTAAATGAAAACCATACTAAATCTTCAAAGTTAAAAAAAATGATGAAAAAGATTACTTTATTGTAAACAATGATTTTATTTTTAACTAGCATTTACCCGTTGCTTCGCTCGCGTTGAAGTCCTTTGATAAATATCAAAGATCATAACATTCCAATAGAACTGAATCAATGTGATTTAAATTTTTTGACAAACAATTTTTTTATCTTTCGTAAAAAATAAATTTTTTTCTTTAATAACAAGTATCCTATGTTACTTCTAATACTTCCAAGAATATGTGTATAAAGTTTCATGATGATCGGTTAAGTAGTTTTTTGCGTGAATTTATAATATTAGTAGGGATTTAAATCCAATTTCATAATATAAAATTACCAAATTCTCTTTGAATTACCTGGTCTCTTACATACAAAATCTCTAAATCTCCTACTCTTAATAACTGAAAAACACTTTGTATTACTCTCAATTTTATTTACAAGTAACACTGGTCTGCAATGAAATCCTCCTTTAAAAAATTTTGACATAAATATGACGATTCAAATGTTTTGAATCTATCCCCATTGGCCGATTTTTTCCATCACGTCTAGGTTTTTTCTATGAATTTTTTTTCAAATTTCAAAAATTTGGGTTTTTTTTTAATTTTTTTGCGCGACAATGTTACAAATAGTGTATATACAAACAGTGTATGTACAAAATAAGTTTTAGCGAGTTGTAAGAGAAAGAAGGGAAGTGCCGAAGGTGATTTTTATGGTAGCTACCATAAATGCTAAGATGGACGGTGTGGCTTAATGTATATAGAATAAGTGAAAGGAAATTTAGTATAGACCGGATAGCTCAAATGGTAGAGTAGCCGACATGTCTTCAGAAGGTTCTGGGTTCGAATCCCAGTCCGAGCTATCTAATAATTTTTTCTCGCATATTCTATAAACTCACATTAAGATGATTCTCTCCACAATCCTTTCTCAATACTTTCCTACCAATTATACTGTTACGTGAATGTTGGAACGCTTCACGTAATAATTATCCGTAACTCCTATTCTTTCCCGCTTCACAGCATTATTTATATTTATTAAAAAAAAAATGTGGAACGCTTCACTCCTACTTATAAATAAGGTAGCTACCATATGTACTAGTACATACGTGCATGCGCAGTATTCGCTGTGACTGCACAACAGTTGAGTGAAAACTTGTCACTTAGGTTCTATGACTCTATATCCTCGGACAAAAAATGTCATGGAATGTTACAATGATTGGATATTGAAATTTTCAATGAATATTAGCTAGAATAATCACATGGATAAAAGGTGCATGCCAATTCGACAGAATCTGGAATCTGTGCAAGTCAAAACAATACTCTAATTAAATTTTGACAAGGATATTTTGTCCGCGGATATAGAGTCCGGTTACCGTCTCCTCTTAATTGTTTACGTTTTGTGTCAAATATTTTGGTAAGTTTGGCCATGGTTACTGTGGCAATAGTCATCATAACAACAGTGAACATATTAACTGTTGCTATGATAATCGTTGCCACAGTAACCATTACTACAGTTACCGTTGTAACGGTAATCTTCACTATTGTCACTGCTATTATAGCATTCGTTGATATGGCAACAATCATTAAATTTACAGTGACAAGTTAAACTCAGTTAAAAAAAAAAATTAATATGTTTGTTGTAAAATTAAAAAAAAATTTTTATTTCTTTTTCTCATCAATTGTATTAATTAATTGGAAGATAATAAAAAATTCATAGTAATACTTACTTCTACCCATACGCTTTATTGAAGGTAATATAAAGTGAACTTATGAAACCTTGATCTTCATGTTTTATGATAAGTAATTGAGGTCTGATAGTTCCTGATCCATAACGATGAATACCCGGATCTGTAGATTACTGAATCTTTCATCACACACATTAGAAGAGAATAGTTTTATGATTGATTACCTAAGCAGTTCATGTGCAATTCAAAAATCGTACAATAGATAAACTCTATTCGTTCGGGTTAAAGCTTAATGTCATTTGATAATTAACAGCTTACGTTAAAAAAAATAACCTTTTATAGAAATGTTAGATGAGAAGTCGAGAGTAATAAAATCATTAACAGATGAATTATAACTACAACTTACAACATAAGACTTCTCTGGAATTATGAAACATAGATTTGCAATGTACCAGACATGTTTCTTGCGGGGAAAATAACATCACACGGAACGAGATGCGAAATCAAAATTTTTGAGGCTACGCGAGAAGAGGGTATATAAAGGACTATTCGCCGGTTTGAACTAAGCTTTTAGAAGATTAGGAATTTAGTTCTTAATTGAGTTAATCCTTACATTTTAATTTTGAATTTATTCTTACTACCCCTGATAAAAAAAAAGCATTGAGACAAAGAAAAAAATATTGAAAAGTATTGGTTTTCTGATCAATCCAATACTTTTCAATACTTTTTCTTTTGTCCCAATACTTTTTTTTATTCAGGGACCGACTAGAATTAAATGATTTCATTTATATTTTACATACCTAAGTTATACAATCGAATTTTATTGTGTGCTCAGCCAAGCGAGCGGGTATCAACTATTAAGCTTATATTGTCATATTTTAAAATCATAAATGGGCATATTCAACTATATACAGGAAAAAACAATTCTCCGTTAAAGAACTAAACTCCTTGGCTCACGAAAATATTTAGGAAAATGAAAAATTCTCTTGGCTAAAGTAAAGTTTTATTGAGCCAAGAAAATTTTTCTGTCTCATAATATTTCTTCGTGCTCCAAAACAACTTAGATTATCGGAAAACTTTTCTTGGCTTGACAAAAAAATCTTTTTTTTGGTTGTACCACGAAATCTCCCCGGACAAAATCTCCCCGACATAATCTCCCCGACATAATCTCCCCAAGACAAAATCTCCCCGACATAATCTCCCAACAACAAAATCTCACTAAGAAAATCTCTCTTAACTAATTTTAAAAATTTGTTATAATTTAAATATTTTATGATTATTTTATTACCTTTGCTTGTGACCGTGTTGCACCCTTTTAACATGGTTTTTGTGTGTGTATATTCGACATTAGACCAACACAAACGCGGATAATCGTGTTGCGCCCTTTTAACATGGTTTTTGTGTGTAAATATTCGACATTAGACCAACACAAACGCGGATAATCGTTTTTGAACAGCTTATGTTTTTTTTTTTTTTAATATTTCATAATTAAGTGAGCATTATAAGTCGTGCACTTTTTGATTTTCCAAACTTTTTATTTTTATTATAAATTTTGTGTAGTGGGGAGATTTTGTCGCGGGGAGATTTTGTCTTGGGGAGGTTTTGTCGGGAAGATTTTGTCGCGGGGAGATTTTGTCGGAGAGATTTTTTCCGGGGAGATTTTGTCGTGTCACCCTTTTTTTTTTCTGTGTATCAGGCCAGATATAAACATATTTTTCTTATGAAATATGGTCGAATAAAATTTAATAAGGATCATTTAAAAGTACTAAAATGATTTGGAATAATCTAAGGATTTAATATGATTCATTTTAATTATTATAAAACAATTTATTCCTAATCATATTTATTTACCAAGCTCAGTATTTTTTCGTAATTTTGTGCTATGACCACATCGAGGCATATTGGATGATATCAGGCCTGATAAGAAATTTTTTTGAGTAATGTCTACTCAAATAAAATAAAAATAACGTTGATTTCAAATTTGATGCCATCAATCATAATTAATGGGCTAAATCTCTAAACAATATTAAAATATAAGTACTATCCACATTTATTGCCTTAACTTTTTTTTTTAATAATATCACTTGTATAAACTTGTTCAAAACATGTCACGTGTCAAGTACTGGGTACTTTATCTTCTTATACAACATCAATCAATTTTATTTTTTATTTTCATAGGCATTCAAGAATTTATTCAATTAGAACATTCTAAAAACATACTTAAAAGCTATATTTATAAAAAAAAAAAAAATTAATAATTTGAATCAGTTTTACAACGATTGATTAATATTTTAAGTTATTAAAAATGGAACGCTTTATATATTCTAATAATTAACAATATAAGTTAACCATACGTTCCTTGATTATTTCGTTCTACGTTGGCTTGATTGATTTGATTTTTATAATTATTATTATAAATTAACATACTGCAAAATAATTAAGGCTTGATTTCCATCCGAAAATCTAATATAACTTTTATTTTTATAGATGCAATTAAAAAAGCAAATTTATTATTAAAACTCAGAAAATATTAATTTTTCACAAATAAGTTAAAAGTTGTATTGAAATTCGATAACAAGAAAAGCTGCTATTATGAATGTTAATTAATATAATTCATAATTTTATCTTTTTCATTCTGCTTGGAATTTATCACAAATCTAGATCACAGATCTATATACTCAATGCTATTACAACATATACTGATATTTACATTACATAAACATGAAATAATGCTGAATATTGATTTAAATGGCTCAAATAAATTATCTTAAAAAATTATCGTTAAGTCTTCAAATTATTCTATATGAAAGTTGCAGTAAATATTACGAAATAAATTTACAAAATATTTTAATTAAGAACTTAACTTTTGACTAGTATGACCATTTATATTAACGAAATTTAAAATTCAAGTCGATAAGCGCTACAGCTTGTTTCGTGATCCTGAAGATTGATTGTACACCGTGAAGCGGATGGAGAAAGATCAATATGGTTTTCTGCAAGTGCTTCTTCATTATCAGCTACCCAATAACCTAAAGTATCAGTATCGTAGGTGGGAATAATCGTCACTTCTGAAAAAAAAAAAAAAAAAAAAAACGAATAAATAAATTCATTCAATTGCAAATAAATTTGATAAGGTAAATCTTAAAATAAATGAAAAAAATGTATTTACCAAGGTCCTTATTTTCCCAAGTCTTCTTAGCATTCAGTAATGCATCATATACATCACGACTTGGTTCTGTCCCACTAAAAACGTAATATCTTGCCCGTATTTGCTTGAAAAATTCGAATGAGGTGTAATAAGAATTTCCATGATGAGGAACGAAAGTCAGATCTAAATAAATTGGTTGAATCTTATTGTTGATTTCTTTAGATTTTTTGTTACTTTTGCTAGGACTTTCTGAGTGCTTTTTATTTTTCAAGTTTTCTGAGATGATTTTTTTAGACTGTTTATTATCTTTTCGTGGTGTTAATGACGATGTCTTATCAGAGGATTCGGTACCACCAAAAGCAGGTGAAGGTAATTCCATAGGTTTTCCCCAATCATAAAGTATGTCGAAATCAGATGAATTCGATGGAATGTTAATACTGCGGTTTAATGTGTTATTTCCAAAATTGAATCTATCTGGTCGTTCAGGGGGTGGTAACTTCATTGGTTTACCCCAATCTTTTAATGGATCCTTAGCTGCTTCACTACTTTTTTCTTCGTCAGCTTCGTATACTTTTCGAGATTCATCATCTTTTTCAATATTTGTAGTTTGATGTAATTGCATGTCGTCACTTAGGACATCATATGTAGTTACTTTTTTAAATGTAAAATCATCACCGTCATTCGAACTAACAAGCGTGATAGATGATTCCATTTCATGACAAGGTGGTATAGATGGTAACTGGCCGTAAAAACTACTACTCATATCAGCTGCAGAAAATTCAACAGGCTTACTTTGCATTTCACAATGATAAACTTGAGATGAAATTGACGATGAAGTCTCAATTGTTTCAGGTTTAGGAGTCGTCTCTTCACACTTAGGCCAAACATGAGTTGAAAGTTGATCATTATTATCATGAGAATCACTCGAAGAGGTTTGTAAACCTAAACAGGACGAATCCGACTTTTGGATTTCTGATGATTGATCGGTTTCAACTGAAGCTAATTTAGTCAACGATGACCCTTGGTCTGCTACCATAACATCTACTTTTTCTGCTAAAACAATTGTTTCACCATGTTCATTTGTCGTTTCTGTTACTTCTTTAGTAGTTGTAACGATTTCCCCTTCATTGGATATTGTTCTAGTTGTGGTTATTGTGGTTCTTATAACTTCTTCAGAACGAAAACCTTCTGGGGTTGCTGTTCTAGAACAACTATCGAATCCATCTCTTCTTTCAGGAGTTGATCTCCCTGATTTTTCTTCCGAAGTTATCATACCTAGATGGCTTTTATAACTGTGTACTTTTTCTCTTGACTCTATCGGTTTTATTTCATCAGTCTCATATTTTTCTTTTCTTTCCAATGCTGATTCTTTATGAGTAACTGCAGTCTTACTTTCATCTTCATTTTTGATCTCTGGTTCAACTAAGCTACTCTTTATACCTGTTCTTTTGATAATAACGTCATATTCTGGCATCTCTCCAACAGTTTTAGTTTCGCCTTTAACTGAAATATCCTTTTTTTTTGCTGTTTCTCTTTCCACATCTCTATCACTAATAATGTTTTCTTCGATATTTTTTGTATCTAAAGATGTTGCCGTTAACCTTGAAGATTCAGCGGAGTCTAGAAAATGATTTGGATCGGATTGTAAATCATCAGCGGACTGTTCACTAAAAGTAGTTATATGAGTTGTGCGCATTTCTGTTATTGTACTAGGGAAGGACATTTGAAATTGACTTTCATATTTATTGTCATGGTCTAAGATTTGCGACGTTGAACATTCAAAAGATTCACATTCAGTTGCTGGCTTGCTAGATCGTCGATCGAAAAGTTCATTTCCGTCATGACTTTCATCCAAAATAATTTGATCATAAATAGTCTTTCGCGATAAATGCATTTTTATTATTAACTTTTCAATCATTTCAATTAATATATACCTAGGTACGGATAAAGTTTTTTCCATTTCATCAAGATCAGACCAAGAAATTTTATTATTCTCGTTTATATATTTGTCTTGAATTTTGGACTCTACTTCCATTATTTTTTTTTCAGTTATGGAACTTTTTTCCTTTTCATCATAAAATTCATATTTTTTCTTTAACATTTCTTCTTGTTCCTTATTCTTGATTAAAAATTCACTATTTTCTACATCTACTTTTTTGTCCGTAATTAAATCAGTCGGTTGAATTTCTTTCTTTGTTACCAAATATTCAGTATTAAGCTTTATATTTTCATCTTTGTGAAAAATAAATTCCATTTCAATATTTTTTTTATTACAAATTTCTTCAATTATTTCAACTACAATGTCTTTTGACACATCATAAAGATTAACAATCTCTTCAAGATTATCACTAACAATTTTTCGGCCTTTTATCACATATTCACTCATTATATAGTTTTCAATATCATTTTTTTGTGTCAATGTATATTTTCTTTCATCATTAAATTCATCAAGCTTTATGTTTGATTTATTAACATCTGCTAAGCTTTCATCAACATTTTTTGAACAAACTGAAGCCAACTCATCTTCGTCGTCATATGCACGTTTGGATTGACTAGGTTCAGAATCTTCACCACTTTCAATAATTTTTTCGGTGAAATGCTTTGTATCTACAATTGTTGTTTTTGATGTTTTCGACATTTCGTCCTTATCTGATTTGTTTTTCAATAAATCCACAGTCTTTAACACTTCTGATGGCGTTTCAATTTCGTAGTGACTATCAAACTCTTCATCTCCATCGTCTGTTAGATTTTTTGATTTATCTGAAAGTTCTTTCTGTGGTGATGATGAAGTAATTACTTTTTCTTTGCCCTCTTTTTCGAGGATTCGATCAGTTAAAATAAGTTGCTGACTAGTTACTGGTGATGTTGGAGGTATATGATCTCCATCATGGTGTAACTTATCTTCTCTGTCCAACAAATTGTCTCTTTCAACTGGGCTATCTTTTGATGATACTATAATTTTAACAGTATCTTGAACATCAACATTCGCACTTAGATTTTGTGGTTTATCTGATGATACTGACGTTTCAGGTGTTAAAAATAAGCTTACTTCCTCTACTTTTTCTTTTTGACCTATTATGATATCTTCATCAATGGTATATTTGTCATCCTTAACTTCTTCAATTAAATTCCTCTTATCTTCTATCAATATTGACGACTGTGTTGCTGAAGATGACTTTAAATCATCTGACTGATTTTCTTGACCTTTATCTACAGTTTGATCAGAATTCGATGACATCGGCTTCGATCCAGTTTCTATTTTCAGATTGACACAGTCATCAGTTTGATCAACGAAACTGTCATCTTCGGCTGGTTCAGTTTGAATTGTATCTTCGTCGTCTTCTAAATTTTGATCCAAATTTTTCATTTCTTTACTCGATGCGATTACACTGAGCGATACCGGTTTATAAGCAGATAGTTGTTCTTCTTCTATAATATTATTATCCACTGGAATTTCGCCTTGACTCACTTTCTTAGACGTTGGTAATTTTGTACTATCAGCGTCATCAAGTAACTCCGTCATGAGTTTACTCTCGAATTCTTCATGCTCTGGTGCAATTAAAGATTCTAAAGCCGTAATTGATTTGTGGTCTCTTGAATCATCTTTTTTTTCATTAGCTATAACTTCAGTACCCCTCAGCAACACTGACAAATGTGTGGATTCAATTTTCTGAATTTGATCTTCTTTTGGACAAGTGGAGCTACTCTTTTCATTTGATATTAGTGATTTCGAAGATGATGATTTTTCGTCATATTGCTCTTTCTGGTCCTGATTGTATGTAAGATCGTCTTTTTGACTTGAGCTTCTTGAATCATTTAATTCTACTAAAGATTGTAATGATGAAGATAATTTAACATCTTTTGAATCAATTTCACTTCCTTCAGCTATGCTTATATCAGAACACGGTGATATTGATATTTTTGAAGTAATAGATCTATCATCACCACAAGATTCTAATTGATCTATAGACCTTCTCCTTTCCTGAGAGATGATGGGAGATTCAAATTCTTTGCCATGACTTTGTTCCGCTTGTTTTTCATCGATACTCTTCGTCTGATCTGATGTTGTAATAGCTAATTTTGGATCTTTCGTTTCATGACCACCATGATCAGTTGAACATTCATCACCGCTTAATGATGCCGACATCAAAGGACTCTTTGGTTTTTCTTCTTCACAGTTACCGTCCGTATGATCGATAGAACTTTGAATATCACTTACGGTTGTATTTATTGGTGAAATAAGTTCCTTAACATTGATGTTTTGCTCTTCTTTTTCATCAATTAACTTATCTTTATGAGAAATCATTAAATCTTGTTGCGGTGTAATTATTCCTATGTTATCATCCATATCGCAAGCAACCGGACTTTGTCCGCCCGACATGTCCGAAAAGATTGTTGCTTTTTCGGAAACGACTGAAGATACTGGTGTTACCGGTAATTTAAGTACTTTCGTTTCATCTTCATTATGTACAGCTGAAGTTTTATCAGACTTTGGTGATGATGGCATTGAAAGACTACTTAGTTTTTCTGTCTCATTCAGGTCTTCGATTTGTTCAGTTGTAGGTTCAGATTCCCGAGTAATTGTTTCACATGAATACGTGAATTCTTTTTGAGAGAATTTCATATCATCTTTCTGATCCACTGTACTTTCTTTATGAATATCCTTATCTTCTACAATCTGTTCCGAACGACTCATTTTATCTAGAATTGATAAAGACTGTGCGAGTACGGGTGATTTTAGACTCTGCGATGCATCTGCACTGGATTCAGCGAATGTTCTGTCAGATCGTAGCAATTCTTCCTGAATGTCTCTTTCTTTGCCCTCGTCAGTTGATATTTTTCTCTCAGTAAATGTTAAATCTTGTTGTAAAGCAGTCTTGATGTCATCGTGCTTAACGACTGCAATCACACTCGAGGCCGATTCTGACTCTGCAAAAGGTTGTAACTTTGTAGGTATTGGTAGATAGTCTGGTTTATCTTTACGAGATTCAGTAAATCTTTTATCAGATGTTGGAGATGGAGACTTAGAAGAAGTTGGTAGTTTCACTTCTTTCTTCTGTATCTCAAAGTGTTTAGTAGTATCCTTAACCTGAGTGATACCTGTATCTAGAGCAACAACTGAATCTTTTCTCTGAACTTCAATTTCTTTGTCACAATCGATTGAACTTCTTTTCTGAGTAAGTGACATATCTTGTTGTAGAGCAGCAATTTTGATATCATCATGCTTACCTCCTGCAACCGGACTTGAGCTCTCTGCCTTTTCTGGGACGGCAGAAAATGAGAATTTTGTAGGTGTTGCCAGATCTTCTGCTTCATCAACACGTCGCTCAGTAATAATCTTTTCAGATGTTGGTGATGGTGACTTTGAGAGAATTGGTGACTTCTCCTCTTCCCTCTGTTTTTTAAATTGATCAGTAGTGTCATGAATATCACCGGAAGCTGTATCTATTGCTACTACGGAATCTTTTCTGTGAACTTCAACTTCTTCGCCCTGATCGATTGATCTTCTTACCTGAACAGTTGATAAATTTTGTTGTAAAGCAGCCTCTTCGATATCATCGTGTTCATCACCTGCAACCAGGCTTGAACTTTCTGCCTTTTGTAAGACTGCAAGAGATGAGAATTTTGTAGGTACTGCCAGATCTTCTGCTTCATCAACACGTCGCTCAGTACCAATCTTTTCAGATGTTGATGATGGTGACTTTATAAGAATTGGTGAGTTCTCCTCTTTTTTCTGTTCTTTAGGTTGATCAGTAGTGTCTTGAATATCAACGAAAGCTGTATCTATTGCAACTAGTGACTCTTTCCTGTGAACTTCAACTTCTTCGCCCTGATCGATTGATCCTCTTACCTGAACAGTTGATAAATTTTGTTGTAGAGCAGCCCCTTCGATATCATCATGCTCGTCACCTGCAACCAGGCTTGAGCTTTCTACCATTTCTGATAATGCAGAAGACGGTGACTTCTTAGGTATAGTCAGATCTTCTGTGTTATTTTTGTGACCATCGGTAACACTTTTATCAGATGTTGGTGATGCAGACTTTG
Organism: Cotesia congregata; assembly: GCA_905319865.3. Taxonomy (NCBI): domain Eukaryota; kingdom Metazoa; phylum Arthropoda; class Insecta; order Hymenoptera; family Braconidae; genus Cotesia; species Cotesia congregata. The sequence continues at coordinate 14,871,271 of CAJNRD030001118.1, forward strand.
AGAGAATTGGTGACTTTTTCTCTTCTCTCTGTTTTTTAGCTTGATCAGAAGTGTTCTGAATATGACTGGAAGCTGTATCTATTGAAGCTACTGAATCTTTCCTGTAAACTTCAACAGCTTGGCCCTGATCAATTGAACTTTTTTTCTGAATAGGTAATATATCATGTTGTGATGCAGCAAGTTCGATATCATCGTGCTCCTCATCTGCAACTGATATTGAGCTTTCTACTTCTGTCGGAACTGCAAATGATGAGGACTCTAAAGGTTTTTCTATATCTTCTGTTCTATCTTTGTGATCGTCGGAGACACTTCTATCAGATGTTGGTGATGTTGACTTTGAGAGAATTGGTGACTTCTCCTCTTCTCTCTGTTTTTTAGGTTGGTCAGTAGTATCCTGAATATCACTAAAAGCTGTGTCTATCGCAACACCTGAATCTTGTCTCTGAACTTCAATAACTTTGCCCTGATCGATTGAACTTTTTTTCTGAATAGGTGATATATCATGCTGTGATGCAGCAAGTTCGATATCATCGTGCTGATCTCCTGCCACTGGTATTGAACTTTCTATTTCTTTCAGGACTGCAAAAGATGAGGACTCTGTAGGCGTTGCTATATTTTCTGCTTCATCTTTGCGATCGTCGGTAGCACTTTTATCAGATGTTGGTGATGTTGACTTTGAGATAATTGGTGACTTCTCCTCTTCTCTCTGTTTTTTAGGTTGATCAGTAGTATCTTGAATATCACCGGAAGATAAATTTTGTTGTAAAGCAGCCTTCTCGATATCATCGTGCTCATCACCTGCGACCAGGCTTGAGCTTTCTACCTTTTCTGAGAATGCAGAGGGTGACTTTGTAGGTATTGTCAGATCTTCCGTTTTATCTTTGTGATCATCGATAACACTTTTATCAGATGTTGGTGATGTTGACTTAGAGAGAATCGGTGACTTCTCCTCTTCTTTCTGTTTTTTAGTTTGATCAGTAGTGTCTTGAATATCACCGGAAGATAAATTCTGTTGTAAAGCAGCCTTCTCGATATCATCGTGCTCATCATCTGCGACCAGGCTTGAGCTTTCTACCTTTTCTGAGAATGCAGGGGAGGGTGACTTTGTAGGTATTGTCAGATCTTCGGTCTTATCTTTGTGATCATCGATAACACTTTTATCAGATGTTGGTGATGTTGATTTAGAGAGAATCGGTGACTTCTCCTCTTCTTTCTGTTTTCTAGGTTGGTCAGTAGTGTCATGAATATCACCGGAAGTTGTGTCTATTGAAACTACTGAATCTTTCCTCTGAACTTCAACATCTCTGCCCTGATCGATTGAACTTTTTTTCTGAATAGGTGAGATTTCTTGTGAAGTAGCTTCTTCAATATCATCGTGTTTATCTGCTGCAACCGGCCTTAGACTTTCGATCACTTTTGGGACTGCAAAAAATGAGAACTCTGAAGGAATCGCTATATCTTCTTCTTTATCTTTGTGATCGTCGGAAACACTTTTATCAGATGTTGGTGATGCTGACTTTGAGAGAATTGGTGACTTCTTCTCTTCTCTCTGTTTTTTAGGTTGATCATTAGTGTCTTGATTATCACCGGAAGACAAATTTTGTTGTAAAGCAGCCTCGTCGGTATCATCGTGCTCGTCACCTGCGACCGGGCTGGCGCTTTCTGCCTTTTCTGAGAATGCAAAAGAGGGTGACTTTGTAGGTATTGTCAGATCTTCGGTTTTATCTTTGTGATCATCGATATCACTTTTATCAGATGTTGGTGATGTTGTCTTAGAGAGAATCGGTGACTTCTCCTCTTCTTTCTGTTCTTTAGGTTGATCAGTAGTGTCATGAACATCACCGGAAGTTGTGTCTATTGAAACTACTGAATCTTTATGGTGAACTTCAACATCTTCACCCTGATCGATTGAACTTCTCTTCTGAACAAGCATTATATCTTGTGAAATAGCTTCTTCAGTATCATCGTGTATATCTCCTGGAACCGGCCTTGGGCCCTCTGCTTTTTTTGAGACTGCAGAAGATGAGATCCTTGAAGGTATTATCAGATCTTCTGTTTCATCTTCGTGATCGTCAGTAACACTCTTGACAGATGTTGGTGATGCTGACTTTGAAAGAATTGTTGATTTTTCTTCTGGTGTCTGTTTTTCAGGTTGGTCAGTAGTGTCCTGAATATCACTTGAAGCAGTAGCTATTGCAACACCTGAATTTTTTCTCTGAACGTCGACTTCTCTACCATGATCGATTAAACTTTTTTCCTGAGTAGGTGGTATATCTTGTTGTGACGAAGCAGGTTTGATATCATCGTGCTTACTTCCTGCAACTGGACTTGAGCTCGCTGCCGTTTCTGAGAATGCAGAAGAGGGTGACTTTTTAGGTATTGTCGGATCTTCTGTTTTATCTTTGTGATCATCGGTAACACTTTTATCAGATGTTGGTGAAGTTGACTTGGAGAAAATCGATGACTTCTCCTCTCCTATCTGCTTTTTAGGGAGGTCAGTAGTGTTCTGAATATCACCGAAAGCTATATCTATATCATCTACTGAATCTTTCCTGTGAACTTCAACATCTTCGCCCGGATCGATTGAACTTTTTTTGTGAATAGGTGATATATTATGTTGTGATGCGGCCATTTCGATATCATCGTGCTCCTTTTTTGCAACTAGTATTGAGTTTTCTACTTCTGTCGAAACTGCAAAAGATGAGGATTCTGTGGCCATTGCTATATCTTCTGTTTTATCTTTGTGTTCATCGATAACACTTTTATTAGATGTTGGTGACGTTGACTTTGAGAGAGTTGATGACTTCTCCTCTTCTCTCTGTTTTTTAGATTGGCCAGTAGTGTTCTGAATATTACTAGAAGCTGTATCTATTGAAGCTACTGAATCTTTCCTGTGAATTTCAACAGCTTTGCTATGATCGATTGAACTTTTTTTCTGAATAGGTAATATATCATGTTGTGATGCCGCAAGTTCGATATCATCGTGCGCATCTCCTGCAACTGGCATTGAATTTTCTACTTCTATCGGGACTGCAAAAGATGAAGATTCTGTAGGCGTTGCTATATTTTCTGCTTTATCTTTAGGATCGTCGATAACACTTTTATCAGATGTTGGAGATGTTGACTTTGAGAAAATTGGTGACTTCTCCTCTTCTCTCTGTTTTTTTGGTTGATCAGTCGTGTCTTGAATATCACCGGAAGCTGTATCTATCACAACTACTGAATCTTTCCTGTGAACCTCAACTTCGCCCTGATCGATTGATCCTTTTACCTGAACAGTTGATGAATTCTGTTGTAAAGCAGCCTCTTCGATATCATCGTGCTTATCACCTGCAACAGGGTCCAAGTTTTCAGCCTTTTCTGAGATTGCAGAAGAGGGTGACTTTGTAGGTATTGTCAGATCTTCGGTTTTATCTTTGAGATCATCGATAACACTTTTATCAGATGTTGGTGATGTTGATTTAGAGAGAATCGGTGACTTCTCCTCTTCTTTCTGTTTTCTAGGTTGGTCAGTAGTTTCATGAATATCACCGGAAGTTGTGTCTATTGAAACTACTGAATCTTTCCTGTGAACTTCAATATCTTTGCCCTGATCGATTGAACTCTTTTTCTGAACAGGTGATATATCTTGTGAAGTAGCTTCTTCAATATCATCGTGCTTATCTCCAGCAACCGGCCTTGGGCATTCTACTTCTTTCGGGACTGCAAAAGATGAGGACTTTGAAGGTTTTGCTATATCTTCTGTTCTATTTTTGTGATCGTCGGTAACACATCTATCAGATGTTGGTGATGTTGACTTTGAGAGAATTGGTGACTTCTCCTCTTCTCTATGTTTTTTAGGTTGGTCAATAGTGTCCTGAATATCGATTAAGCTTCTTTCTTGATCAGTTGATAAATTTTGTTGTGAAGCAGTTTCTATGCAATAATCATGCTTATCTCTTGCAATCGGACTCGAGCTTTCTGCCTTTTCTGGGAATGCAGAAGAGGCTGACTTTGTAGGTATTGTCAGATCTTCTGTTTTATCTTTGTGATCGTCAGTTATACTCTTATGAGATGTTGGTGACGGTGACTTTGAATGAATTGATGCGTCAACTTCCTTACTCTCTTTCTCGGTTAGAATTTTCATTTTATTTTCACCGTGCTCAGATAAACTTTTATCAGATGGTGATTTTGAAAAAGTCAGTGGTTCCGTTCCTTCGTTTTGTTCCTCAGTTCCGTCTATAGTATCTTTGATACCAACGAAAGCTGCATCTATTGAAGTTACCAAGCTATTTTTCTGGATTTCACCTTCTTTTGTCTGATCAATCGAGTTTCTTTTTTGAGGATGAGATGTATCTAGTTGCGAAGCAACAAATTCAATGTTATTATCCTTACTTTCTGCAGTTGCACTCAAGTTTTCTAAGTTCTCTGGGACTACATAAGGTTGTATCTCTGTCGATATTGTTGAAACTTCTGATTCATCTTTACGATTCTCAGTTAAACTTTTGTCAGACGTTGGTGATGATGACTTAGAAAAAGTTTGTGGTTTGACGTCCTCCTGATGTTTGTAAAGTTCTATTCTTTCGCTTGATTCTGGCAATGCTGGTGTAGTATGCGATCCAATCAAATGCTGCACATTTTCTGCGCTGTCTACTGGATACTTATTTTGAGTCGGTGTAATTAACGCTTGCGATGACGATGAGTCAATTATATCTAATTCTGAGGCTGAATATTTCTCTAGATTTCCCATTTTATCAAGACTTATTGTTGCGTTATACACTAATGAACTTTCTGCCGTTTTCTTATCCTCCTCATCATCTACTTCACAACTTCTTACTGTTTCTGTCTTTAATACTTTCGGTATGATTGACAGATCATCAGTTTGAGTATCTAAAATTTTATTATTATCTTTTTCACCTTCAATCAAGGCACGTTGATCTTTTGATATTGAGTGTTTCCGTGAAAATGATAATTCATTATCTGAAATTTCACTATTATCCAATTCGAAGGGTTTATCCGTTTTTGTAAGTGAATTATCTATGGTATGAATATACTTTTCATCATCTTTTGTGCTTACTTCAGGTTCAGCTGAATGATCCTTCGTGCTTGGTGTAATAGATGGTGAAATCATCTTATCTTGAACAGCTTCCATATTCATTTTTTCATCTTCAGCTCCTTTTTGTTTTTTACTAGAAATAATTTGTTCTTTAAGGTCACTTGTCAGTATTACTTCACTTGATGCTGTTGTCTCTAAACTCGTCAATGATGATTTAGCTAATTTTATATTACTTTCTGTATCAAAATTTTTGTCTTCTTTTTCAATGTCTTCTATGACTTCTTCTTTTTCATCTCTATACTTAGTTTTACCACGATTATTAAGTTCAATTTCATCCACAGCCTCAGTAGGTGAACCTTTTTCGCTTCTCTCCGATGAATCTTTTGAAGAATCACTGACGACTTTATTTACAATCTCATCCTTTCTAACAGTTTTTAAAATTTCATCTATTCCATCGCTAGATTCATAGGAATCCCATACGGTACTGTCCACAACTGACTGTTTTCTTAATTTTTTATTTATAATTAAGTTATTTATAATTTCAATGATAATTCGTTTGGAAATAAAATATTGTTGGTGAATTCTATCGATAACATTAATGTCAATAATTTTCTTTTTTTCTATAAATTCTTTTGAAATAAAATGATTGATTTCAGATATTACTTTATCTGGTATTTGAGCAACCTCATCGTATTGAATATCATCTGTAACTTTATCGTCGAGTGAACTTTTCTGATCCATAATTACATCTCGTGTTGGAACATACTCCTGAGCTAATTGTATTAGAGCTTTCTCAGAGATATTTATTACAGATGATTTCGTAATTCCTTTCATCGTAATAATACTTTCAATGATTTCAATTATTAAAAACCTTGGGTATGAATGTTTTAAAGCTATTTCTTCTAAAATTTCTAAAGTGATCGGTATATTTTTGTTCAGATAACTTTCTTGAATATAATCTTCAAGTTGATGCTTTTTAATGTCATCAGCTATTTCTTTCTCCACTTTACTCATTTTACTAGCTTCATCTACTTTACTCATTTTACTAGCTTCATCTACTTTACTTTGTAACAGATATTCCTTAGAAATAATTTGGTCTATAATTACAATAAGTTCCTGTTTAGAAATTTGTTTACTAGTAGAAATAAAATCTAACACTTTATCAGAAATCTTAGATTTCTCAGTTAACAGTATATCTTCAATTATATCATAAATATTATCTTTATTTTTAATAATATTTCTAACATCTTCAGTTACAGAAGTATCTTCTTGAAGTTCTATCGAGAGCTTAGGTGATGGTGGCATTGAATCTGGGGTAATTAAGACTACCTCGGCAGTTGTAGGTATCATTTTATGGTCAAATGCGATTTCTGAAGTCACTACGTCACTTATGGCTTGATGGGAATCATCTTTTTGCAGATTGGTATTCACTTTTTTACATACCTTTTCAATTCCCACTTCTAAAACATCCACGTCAGAACTTATAATATCTTCACTAAGAACACTTTCTTGTAAATGAGGCACCACATTATCTTTTAATAATTCAGCACACATTAATTTAGCTTCAGTTATTGACTCACTTCTACTTCTTATGGGTGATGAAGTATCCAGTACTTTAATATGATGATCTTGCGATAATATTTTATCATTCAAATCTTCTTCAACTTCAGTTTTTAATTTATCTTGAACTGGATACTGAACCGGAAGAAAATTATCTTCCTTAAGTACTTCTGCAACTTTTTTGACAATATCAATGACATCTTTTGGTTTATCATCAATAATTATACCAGCTGTTCCTGCAAGTACTTCACCTACATCTTTTACAGCATCTTTGATATTTTTAACAGGGCTAATGGTATCACTTCGCTCAACATAATCAGAACTATCGTTTTTTAAAACATCTGATTTTATATTTTGTGCGGCCATATCAGTTGAAATATTTTGTTTTCTTGGCTCTATTTCTTCCAATTTTTCAGCTACTTTGTTCAATTTTCCCTCTATCTCATTATCATTATCAAGTTCTAGTGTGGTTTTTTTAAACTCTTCTTCAACTATATGTTCTTCTAATGACTCTAATGAATCTCGTAGACTGTCTTTTACGGTTTTAAACTTTTTAGATGCTTCTTCTAACAAAGCTTCAACATCTTCAACACTTTCAACGTTCTCATTAACTTCACCAATTTGTAGTGAGTGAGTATCTAATGTAATCTCTTTTTTGGTTAAAATTGTTTCAGGTATATCAATTTCTTTATCTTCTTTTTTTGGCCCCATTATTTTTTTAGAATCAACTTGTTCGTCATCATGGATTAATTGATGATCTTTTTCAGTTTTTTTTTCTGACAATAATTCATCAACATCAAAACTTTTTTTTGGAGATCCTGATTTTGAAAACAGTTTTTCATCAATATCCTTTTCAGAGTCTCTCCGAGTACCTTCGTTAATTTTATTAATACCTTTCTCGCATTTATCAGTGGGTTTACTAAAAACCTCTGGAATATTTTTCTGTTCTTTGAAAGAAATAACCGATTCTTTGGTATATTGATTTTTGTCTTCTTTACTTGTATCATAATTGTCTATCTCATAAAGTTTTGGATCCACTTCCTCATGTACAGGCAAATCAGCCACTTCATCAGGAGTTTTCACAATATCTCTTGGAAGAGCTGGAATGGGGTGCTGCGTTAGTAACTCTTTACTGGTAAATTTCAATTCCGGAACCTCTATGGGAGCTAGAGGGATGGTTTTCGATTTGGCAAAAGTTTCTATTTTTTTTATGTCCTCGGCCTTTCCTTGTTTAACAATCTCTGAAGAAGTTGGTTTCATACCTTCAATAGAGATTCGCTCATCTTCTGGTAAAGTCGGTGCTGTTGTAGTGGCTCCAGATTCCAAAGTTGAGACTCTCTCTAGTGATTCTTCGAATTTCTCTCGAATCTGAGTGTCTTTTCCTATCTCTGGTTTTGAATCAGAGTCAATTTTTGCTTTCTTTTCCAAATTCAATTTCTCTGGACTTGAACTTGATGGTTCTTTATTTACGACTTCACTATCTGTTTCAACTAACTCTTTATGTGTACCTTTCTTCGGATTTATATCTGTAGTAGCTGAAATAACTCCTTTTATTTTTTCTTCCTCTAATTTTTTATCTTTAGAAACAGAAATACTTGTGCTTTGCTGTTCTTTTTTCTCTATTTCAGAATCGTCATGTATTTTTTTGTCACTTTTTTCTTGCTCTTCAACAATTCCTTTCTCTATCACAGTGTCTTTTTCAGTGCCTTTGTGGTATTCGTTATCCATTCTGTCTTCTTTATTTTTCTCTCGTTCTTTTTCATCTTTGTCGTTTTCCTTATCCTTCTTTAATACATTATCATCATCACCATCATCCTCAACATCCTCAACATCCTCATTTTCATCATCAATATCGTTATCATCATCATCATCATCATTATCATCATCATCAATATAACCTTCATTACCAACATAATCAGAAGGGTAGTTATCATCATCATCATTGTGATCATCTTCTTTATCATCTCTAACGATCTCTTGATCCTCTATTTCTTTAGTAAACGAATCATGGACAAGATTTTTTTCTGTTTCAACAACATCTAAGAAGTGCTTATGCTCTGTTTCTCCACTATGAACAGAATCTTCCGTATACATTTCTTCTTTTTCAATAATTAAATACTCATCTTCTTCAGTAAGTTCCTGACTAGCTTTCCGAGAAATCGATTTTCTTGGTATTTCATCCATTTCTACAGTCACATCATCTTCAGTCAAATCTTCATACTTTTTACCGGTATCTTCTGAAACGCCATGCTTATCTTTTATAAGATTATCTCGAGTATTCTCTATTCTTTCAGCTTTTTGTAACACAGCTTCAATTTCTTCAACAACTTGTCGTTCCTCTTTAAGATCAGCAAGAACTTTATTCTCAATAGAATCAAGCGACATGTCTTCAGATTTTTCAGTTAAGCATTTATCAACAAATTTCATTGAATCCATATCAACAACTGATGATGTTGATACTGTTGATGAATCAGCTGCTTCTGTTTCAATTTTAAGTTTTTTTTGAATAGCATCTTTTTCTAGTTTGATAGGTACTGTAGAAGTAACTTTTGCTACTTTCATTGGGCTTCCTGGTAGCCGATTTTTACTGGGGCTGGAAGTTGATTTTATGCGACGAATAACAGGTTTCTTTTCAGCTGGAGCAGCTGGTGGAGACGGCTTTTGCTTAGAAGTTATTTTTTCTATATTTTTTTGTTCTAAAACTTTTCTATTATTTGCATCTTTAGTACTTTTTGCAGGTGGATATATTTGCTTCGCAGAAGGTTTGCTGGTCGTTTTAGGCATTGATGTTTTTAGAAGTTCTGGTTTAGTGGGTAATCCAGTTAGAGGTTTTTTTGATGTAGAAATTTTCATCTTTTTATTTGTAGATTCAGATTTATTTTCGATTTTTCCTACTGGTGGTGTTATCTTTATTTCTTTCGAATCTTTAGGGTCTTGTTTTTTTCGTTCTATTTTTCGTTTTAATTCTTTGTTTACGATATTTTTATCTTCTTCATTAGTTTTAATCATTTCAAATTTCTTTCCTTCACTTTCTTTCTGAGAATCTTTTTTTGATTCTTTTTTCATGTCTTTAATATCTTTTTCGTTTTTTTTCGATTCTTTCAAGTCAATCATTGTTTTCGAATATTCTTTTGTATTATCAACCTTTTTAATTTCTAAGTCACTTGTTTTTTTAGTTTTCGTCTCTTGCTTCTGCGATTGACTTTCTATTTTTGATACTTTAACTTCCGATGTTTCACGTTTAGTGATTTTTGTTTCATTTGTCCGCTTTATTTCTCTGTCCATTTGGTTCATTTTAAGTTTTGTAGATTTTTCCTTTAATGTAGCTAGAGATACAGCAGGTGATAAATTTTTGGCAGAGCACGTTGGATGCTTCAAAAATTCAAGATGCTTCAATCGTTCGATACCTTCAAAAATTGTATGTTGTGGAGTACTTCCAGGAAAAAGAATTCTTGTAATAGTATCTTCAGGGTTAGCAGGTTGCCAAACTATTAAAGCACAGATGGATACCATATTTCTAATTGGAAATGCAAAATTATTTGAGTCTTTCTTATGTGAATCAGCAAAAAGCTTATGGTCAGCAGCAGTCCATTTTGATAAAAAATCTTTCACTTCTCGACTGTCTTTCACTGGACTCAAGACATACATATCTAACGTGCCATGTCCAACTTTATGATACAGATTTATCGGATCCTGCCTCCTATAACAGAGATGGGGACGTAAATGAATATGTTTTAAATTTGTAACAAGTTCTTGTCCAAGATCAATAAGGCTAATAATAAGGGGATCATCGTCTTTATTATCATCAGATGAACGTAACTGCTTGCTTTCGAATATATTACCAAAAAAATGTCCGATTTGAGGATAAACTTGTGTCTCTTTTTTCTTACGAAGAAAACTGGACATACCACCGATATTACTATTATTTACTCTTGTAAAAAGAACAGCGTCCAGTCGATCCAAATGTCTTGTGAAATCCCAAAAGCATGATTTTCTAGCAAAACCACCGTCGACTAACATATTGAAGCCATTTATACCGAAAAGAGCTGCATCACCTTGACCGCCAGGGAAGACATAGAGTGTCGGATGACTGAATCGGATATTACCAACTACATCAGATGGCTGCATTAACTGAGCTAATGTTTGTGTAACTAAATATTGTTCTATATAATTAATAAAGCTCGTAATCGCTGGTAATCTTGTTGATAATATATCTTCGGGATTTAAACGGATCCTACATGAGCTAAATAAATAATAAAAAAAATTATCAATTTGTTCAGTAATACGGAATATATTGCTCTACCATTTCAAAACACAGTAACTGCAAAATTTTTAGATCTATTTTTTTAAGTATTGTTATATTTTTTATTACTTCAAGGGAGTAATCTCATGATTTTATTTCTTGAAAATTTTGTATTAATACATATTCTATACATGAATTAAATTTTTCATTAATTTAAAGTATAAACTTTTTTCTATTTTTAAAGTCTTGTAAAAATTTTGTAAAGTCTGGAAATTCGTAAAAATGTCAGGGACTACAATTACTATATTTTGAATTGGGGCAGCCATATAAGTTTCAATTACACAAAATATTACCGAGTAGAAGGTTCTTGAGATAATCGTTCTGTAGACCATTCACCAATTCCAGCACAGCTTATGTCAATTGTCACATTATTCTCATAAGCTCGAAGTACTCGTTGCACGTCATGCTCATTAAATGCATCAAAAAAATCAGCCAAGCTGAAGGTTCCATCCTATCAATATCAATGCATGTGTCAGTAAAACAATAAAAGTCATTTGTAGTAATATTGAAAAAAAAACAGATAATATAATAAATAAATAAATAAATAATAATAACTATCAATCTGCACACACTATGTGATTGTCGAGGATTACGACTTATGAATGAAAGGGGCTAGTGATTTTTCAATATTTTTAATTACAATATACATAGTTTAGGTAATTTTTAAATAAATTTTAAAAATATTATAGCTATCAGTTACCAATAATTTAATGAAAAATGTGACGGAATAAACTTATAGAACCAATGCTATTTGAAAATGTTTCAAAAATAACATAAAAATTGATTGTCACCAATAAAATCGTGAAGTCACAAATTCACGTCAAAACCTTTTTGATATCATCAAAATGAATAATAAAAATATCTTTTAAAATGAATATGTGCCCGTAAAAATTTTCCTTATCCTCTTAATTATATGAATGAATAAAATTATGTGAATTTGATATTTAACATACATTCACATTCACATGTTCAAAACAAAATAAATAAATAAATCTTGAAAATGCATAAATTCAGATCTTGATCTGACCTTTCTAATGATACTGAATTTTACTAAAAAAAACTCTATTTTATCATATAAATACCCTAGAAACAAAATTTTCTTTATTCTCTTAATCATATAAATAATAATGCTTTATTTATTTATAATAGTAAAAGAAAGTTACTGGTTTATTTTATCCTATTATACAAAAAGTAAAAACAAACCTGCAGTATCCAGGAACCATTTTCACTAAACGTATAACCAGCGTGAATGATATGACGATGCTTTGTAAAGCTTGCTAAAAGATTTCTAATACACTGTAATAATGTATTAGTTTGTGGATGAATTAAAATTTCAGTAACAAGATTCTCTGTTGCATACTGAATCAAACGTTCCCCTGAGAAATAATTTTTTTATATTTATTTTTGATAAAAATTATTACACGTCTTGTAAAGTGCTTAGTATTTGATTGTTTAATTACCGTTTCGAGCTTCTTCACCTTCGGGTGATTGTGCAACTAAAGCTTCTAATTCCTTTTCTAAATCAACATGGCAATTTTCTTTATCCCAAGACAAAAATCCTAGAATAATATTTATATATATTAGTAATAATGAAGTTGTGTTTTTACATATATTGTATACACACTTATTTATTTTTATTGAATTGAAAGCAGTTATAAGCGCCGATCGATTCAAGCCGCAAAGAACCACGTGACAGGGGGTGCGGTAACTATGACGTCACAGGATCCGCCCTCAGTAAAATAGTTTAATTTTGACAAATATATAATTTTTTTCGTGTCATACTAATTTTTGAAAAAATTGCTTAACGATTTTATTTTTATTAGTTTAAAAGGATAATATGTATTCATCAAGATAAAAAATAAAAAACAAAATATGAATTTTAGAAAAGGAATATTGCTTTGTTCCAGGAATTCTCTGAAGATATTTCACGGCCAAGTTTAAAACAAAATAATAACGTCTGAAAATTCTCAAAGAGTACAGTAAACAAAAAAAAAATGTATACGTGATAGAGCTTAAGGGGAACGACCGAATACCATGATAAATTTAGCTTTATCATACCACTTTTAAGTGTGGCAGTAAAGTAGCTTATTTTGGCGATTGTTGTACATCTTACTGACTCTTGCAATACTTAAGGAATTATAACTGTCAAACACGACTTAAAAAACTCAAACTTTTGAATAATGATTAATCATGAGTGTTATGAGTGATTCATTCAGTTTAAAAATTGATAGATAAATAAATTCACCTTTGGCAAGTTTATCAAGAATAAAATGCTTATGTTGGATGGCATGTGGCTCAGGAAGCACAACCAAAAGATAACATCCACTAAGAGGTGAAGGTGGTGGATGTTGATGAGATCCAGGAGTTGTTGAAATCATATTTGTTGTATCGATAGCCATTGTACCAGGATCATTTGTAGTTTGATTTAATACTGGACTTTCTTCTTTACGTTCTATCGTTTTTTCGAAGGAGTCCATGATGTAAATATCTGTCATGTCATCAATGTTTCAATGATTACAGATATTGAATGATTAATTTTTTTTTTCTTTCAAAATAAAAACCTCAAATCCCTTAATTTAAATGATGAATAATAAAGTAATTGATACGAGTTTTAATTTCGAGAAATTGAGTCGTAGAAGTATTGGAAATCGAAATTTTTATACATATTTCGAACAGCTAATATATTTGAATAAAGAAAAAATGCAATTTAACTTAAGTACAAAACTAATGAGTAGAAATCTGATGTTTCTTTTTTTTTTTAATTATTTATATTTAAAAATTATATTAATCGTCGTCATTATATATGATTAATAATAAAACATTTTGTTCGTGAGAACTACTACTTGAAAAAAAATATTATAATCAGATTTTTCATCTCTAGAAAAAAAAATACACTTTAATCATTGCATTGAAGTTGACTTTTGTTGAATTCCGGAATTTTATTAATTGCTAAAATCTACTATGATTGAGAATGTTCATTTTCAAAATTAAAAATTCGTAAAAGATACTAAATTTTTGTCATATAATTCTTATATTATTTGATGATTCATTCAACTTCTGACTATAGACTCATGTCACATTATAGCCCTTAGTAACAACCCCTCCTATATCCAACAAGCTAAATTTTCAAATTAAATTTAACTTGTAATACTAAAAATTATTTGGACGCGGCATTTGTATTGATTTTTTTCAGGTTTAACTATATCTTTTTTAAATAATCCGATATTCATCACTCGAAAATAATTTTTTATTTCATCTTGAAACAAAATTAGCATCTCTCTCTAACATTAAAAAGTAAGTGAAAGTTTTTCAATTTATTATAATTACAATTAAATCTATTCAGAAAAACGTAAAAGGATAATTAAAAAAATCCATAATTTTATTACTTACCTTCTAACTTTTATTCTTCTGGATAAGAAAAGAGAAAAATGCTCAAAATCTTTTTCATAAAAAAAAAACGAAAAAAAATTTATTTAACCACTAATACTTAATATTCAATCAATTAAAAATTCTTATGTCTTATCTTCTTTTCAATAGCACTTCTGAATAAATCTAACAATTAGGTGATTATTACAGTAATTGAATACAAAATTATAAAAGGATATCCACTAATCTCATGACAAAAAATGTTTAAAAATATCAACCAAAATTACAAAATGTCTTGTTAAATTTTATTTTGTTTTTTCTAGAATACCTTCTTATTCAGGGAAAGCCTTGGTAATAGCTCACTTATAGGTTCGAGGGCTACCGGCTCTCTAACTGCAAAGCCCTTGCGCCAGTTTCACGCAGGAGATTCCCTCTCTATCGGACGAAACGACGCAGTGACGTTATTTTCGGAATCCCCTCTCTGAAAAAGGCGGTCCTTTTTATTGTTAAACACTTATGAAGATATTTAGTTTTTAATTAATTCGGTTTAATTCTTTCAAAATAATAATTTAACAAAATAAATTATTTTTCAATAATACTTAATGTTATTGATATTAATGGCTGGGTCAATGACTATTTGACAAGTTCTAAATGAAATCTACGTGTCTGATGACACGTACGTTTGTAAATCCTATGCCTTCAGAATAATTATTTGATTTAAATTAATCGGTTTTATGACATCAATAATAATAAAGTAATGTTTTCACGTATAAAAATAAGATGGAGTGAATGACAATATTTTTTAAATATTTTTACGTATACATAAATAATATTTCAAAGTTCATTTTGACTACAGTATGATCAAAATCTGATTTTCATTTTAATTGATATCAATAGCTATTTTAAAAAACTACTCAAATGAATGACAAAATTTTGCAGTTAAAAAGTTTAATGACTCTATATATAATTGAATGTCTGATCTACGGTAGAAAAGTTCCGTTTTATCCCCACTATTATGATCTGCGACGCTAGTATTGACCGGGCACTACTATTCGCCGCAAAAACATAATTAAAAAAAATTTTTTAAATGTTTTAGACATTTTTGAACATTTACCAGTTTAAAAATTACCTACTATATTAATCACCATAAATAATTGGTTTTCTAGTAATGCCGATTTTTTTTACGCGTTTAATAAGTGAAATCATTTTAAAATAGTTATTATTTATTATGAAGTTAATTATTTCAGATTTGAGTGATTTGAATAATACTAATGATTTCTCTACTTTAAAGTAGAGAATGTATTAGTACTTCTCGTTCAAAGAGTCATGTTTAGAAAAATTTATTAGAGATTTATACTTTTTACTTTATTATCATGATGTAACTTTTTGAGAAATTTCTTTATAACATGTTATTAATAAGATTATTTATTAGAATGTATTCAATGCATTTTTTTTAAAAATCGTGTTTTTTTTTTTATAATTATAAATTCTACTGATAATTCCTGTGACATAACATTTTTCGGAAGAAGTCATATAAGTTACTTAGTTCTGTAGTTTTTTTCGATTTTTTTTGTTGTTACCATATAAACTTATATTCTTTAAATAAAGTTTAAGTTTGAATTTAATCATGTCATGATTATAATTTCACATACATTTTATCTTAATTTTATTATGGGATAATATGGGATACTGTAGTGTTTTGGACAACTGTAGACTAACCTCTGTTTTGATACATGCGTTTATTTATTTATTTACATATAGTCTAGTCGAGAAGTGAGTTTTCTGCGAAAAATCGCCGGTCCAATCTTAAAAATATGGCGATTGATGCATTGGATTCAGAATTTAATTCTGCGAAATGGGTAATTTTTAATTTTTCCGCCATTAAAAATTTCATTTGTTATAAACAAAAAACGAAGAGACAAAAAGGGAGTCTCCGTTTTTTAGCTATAACTTCAAAAATATTAAAGATATTTGAAATTTGAAAAAAGATCCTGAAAGAGGAGAAAATTTTAGCAAAAGAAGTCATGACTCCCGGAGTTGTAGCTCCATTATTTATAATTTTCATTTAACGTTGAAAGTTAGGCACCGCGCGGCCGTTTCGGTGCCTAGGCGTCCCCGCCAAACAAAGTATGCAACCCCGGGAAAAAATGATCAGACCTGACCATGCCTGCATCTATGATCAGGCCTGAAATTAGACATGATCATGCCTGTTCATGCCTGCTCATGTCTGAAGCGTCAAATACGCTCAGGCCTGAACAGGCCTGTTCATGTCTGATAAGACCTGTTCATGTCTGAAGGGTTAAATACGCTCAGGTCTGATCAGGCCTGTTCATGTCTGATCTGGCCTGTTCATGTCTGAAGGGTTAAATACGCTCAGGTCTGATCAGGCCTGTTCATGTCTGATCAGACCTGTTCATGCCTGTTCATGTTTGAAGGGTTAAATACGCTCAGATCTGATCAGGCCTGTCCATGCCTGTTCATGTCTGAAGGGTTAAATACGCTCATGCCTGTTCATGTTTGAAGCATTAAATATTCTCAGGCCTGTTCATGTCTGTCCATGCCTAGAAAAGTTAATTAAATTTACCCTGTGGGAGGTTTTTAATGATAATCAAAATACTTTTATTTATTGAATAATAAAATATACCGTTTATTGATAATTTACAAATTCATTAATCGAAATTAATGTACATACACTGAACATATTCAAAAAATTTTTCTTAGCATATTTGGTCCTCAGCATGAATAGGCATGGACAGGTACGATCGGGCCTGAGCGTATTTAACGCTTGAGATATGAACAGACATGGACAGGTATGATCAGGCCTGTGCATATTGAACGCTTCAAACATGAACAGGGATGAACAGGCATGGACAGGTATGATGAGGCCTGTGCGTATGTAACACTTCAGACATGGACAGGCATGACCATGTCTAATTTCAGGCCTGATCATACATGAACAGACATGAGCAGGTTTAATTTCAGGCCTGATCATACATGAACAGGCATGGTCAGGTCTGATCATTTTTTTCCGGTTAGATCTGATCAGATTTGCTTAAGTCAGAGATGTGATAAAAATTTTTTCTTTGACGAAAAAAATTTTTTTGGTCATCACAAAAAGTGCAAAATTATTTTTATCATTACGTTTAAATAATTTTGAAATAAAATAATTTATTACATTTTCTATTGGATGTTTCAGTCTGCTCTGCTTCTGCCTAATATTAAAATCATTACTTATTTTATTATTTAAATAAATTTGATAATGAGATTCGGTTAAATAAATAAATTAGGACTATCAAAATATATTATAAAATTAATTTTTATATTATATTTATGATAAACTTATTCGATACGTTATGTACTTCATAGAATTGTTGTCACGCAAGATAGCAGCACAGCAGGCGGAAACTTCAAAGCGCACGGATATCACTAAAGTTAAACAGCATTGAGCGTGGTTAGTAGTTGGATGGGTGACTGCTGGTGTTACAGCCGTACAATTATATATAATCATGTTTTTTTTATTTTAATTCATTATATAGAATTGTGTATGACTCTATCAAATACTATATCCTTAAAATTAAGCAAAATAATTCATTAAAAGTAACAATGGGCTTTCTGATAATTTTTAGTTTTTAGTTTTAAAATTACAATTACTTAATAAAAGTGCGTAGAAATATATCCTGTTCTATGCATATTTTTCAAAATTTAAACAATAAAATATAGAATTCTTAACATAAACGACAAACACAAGTAAATAATTTCATTTTTTTATGCAGATCTGATTGAACAATTGTAAAAAGTTTATTCAATTCCGTAAATGCCTTTCAGACTGCACTATTGGCAAAAATTTTGAGTTTTTGCTTTGACAATCGTTAAGTAATAAATTGAAAATTCCAAAATTATAAAAAAACAGCAAGAACAACATAAATTATTAGTGTTAGGTAAGAAAATAAGGACAATGGAATCCAGAAAATGTACCCTTAACCGTGTAATAATTAGAATAAATAAAAAAAAAACTGATAAACAAATGGAATCAAAAATATAAAAAAATTATCTTTGGGTAGCCCAATAGTTACTCTATGAAATATTCCCGAATCATAAAAGCCGTCACTTCAATAGTTTAAAGGATATAATTATTTAAAAATTCAAGTAATGGATTTTTTTATAAATAAATGTTTATAAAAATTGAACCATAATAAATATCGAGCATATGAAAAATTTTTTATATAAATCAATAAATTGTCTAAAAGATCGTCTTGAATGTCAAAGACCGTATCATCAATATTTCGGAAGTTATAACAATTTATAAGCTGATGAAATAGTTGACCGTTTCAACTTTGATAGGGTAAATATTTTAAAATTTAATAAAAAATAGAGAAAAATTATTTTTACGACTTTTATGCACATGGCTGTATTTGTAATTTTTTAGCGCTACGGAAAAAAAATATAATGAAAATGAAAATTTGTTTATAAAATAAACAATGAAAATTTAAATAAAAAAAAAAATTTTTTCCGATAATTATATTGAGAATTGTAAATGATGATTTAAAAAAAAATGATTTCTTAATAAATAATTTAAATGGTGGATAAATGAAAAAAACAATTATAATTATAACAACAAACAACAAAAAAACAATTATAAAATTATAAACAATTAAAAAATTTTTTTAAGAAAAAAATTTTTTTTTAAAAATCATTATTTTGTTAAGACAATAATATGGCAAAAAAAAAATTTTCAAAAATATTCAATTTGTCTATTTGTTTATAACAAATTTTTAAACAATTAATGTTAAAAATTTTTTAGCCAAGCTACTAGACGCAATATATCAATACAAAAACAACCAAAATTAAAAATTTAGGAAAAAAAATTTTTTTTATAACATTAGCCGGTCTTGTTCATTATTTATATAACAAGCTCCCAAAAGAAAAAAAATTTATAGCCACATTTTTTAAACATTTATAAGAGATTTTATGAAAACTCAAGTCTACGAAAAATTAGTTAATTAACAATTGAATAACTTAAACATAAATCAAGCTAAAAATTTTTTTTGGCGGGGCTATATTCCTTCAAGTGTCTAGATGACACTATAATTTATTCAGATTTTTAAATTAATATTGAATGTTATAAAAAAATTATTATGGGTTGCATACTTTGCTTGGCGGGAGATTTCTATGAAATCTACTAAAAATTTCATAATTGGCATAGCGGAGTAGGACATAATTTTGGGACTACACATATGATATGGTACTCAAATTGAAGCTTATTTAAAGAGCTTTCAGATGCAATTTACAGAAATTCGATAAATTATCCTATTTAAAAGTTATTGAAGGACGAAAATGGAGAAATGTTAATTTTTATGATTTTGAAAATTTTGAAATCATGGCATTTCTAAATTACTTGACCGATTAAGCTCATCTTCGAACTTGACCTCGGTATCTATCTGTAGAATAAGTATGTTGAGTTTGATAAAGATCCATTGTAAATTGGCGACACTATCGTGGTAACAAGCGGCGTTATAATATTATAATTATATATAAATTATTTATAAATGCTTGTTTATATTTATATTTATATTTATATAGATATGTTATTTATGTTATTTATATAATTATTTAATATATTGTTATTTATAGGATGTATTTGTTATATGAATATTGTTACATATATATATATATATATATATATATATATATATATATATATATATATATATATATATA
>CAJNRD030001118.1:14892108-14902915 GCA_905319865.3 Cotesia congregata
ATTATTTAGTCTCTGGCCGTCTGCTTTTTACATAAGAAAAAAGTTAAAATCTAAAAATCTGGGTCGCTATAGTTTGTGCTGATTATTTTTAATAATTTTAAATAGAAATTATAAAGATAATTGATAATAATCAAGTAATACGCGTAATAAAAAGCATGAACTACTATTATAAAATATCATATAAAAAAAAAATCAAATTAAATTTGAAAAAAAATTTGTAACCTCAAAAAACCGTTCTGCTTACGGTATATACACACTCGGTAGTCTGGCTTGAGAACGGAACTTGGCGCCAGATTCTACCGAATCTGTTGATTAATTGTATAAATTTTGTATGTTTCCACGGACGCCTGAGGAAGGAGTAATAAATTCCGAAACGTTGCGTAAAATAAAAATCTCTTATTAACTTATTTCATGATCCTTAATCCTCGGATTACAACACATTAATTTAATTCAATGTCAGGATCGGAATATCTCTTATTATGATGAAAAAAATGAAACAAAATCAAAACCAAAAAATTTGATAAAAAAACCTTTAAAATATAAAAATGATTATTGCCATTGTCTTTATTGCTATGGACTTTCCTCAGAGTCATGGATTCAATGTAAAAATTTTAATAAATGATCTTATGGTTCTTGCGCAGGTATTGGCGAAGATTATTCTGACGAATATGTCTGTGATCATTACGAATAATCGTATGTTCATTAAATTATCTCGATGTGATTTCCTAATCTCGTCGAACATTTATATTTCATGTTTTATTCAAAGTTTAATTTTTGTTAACGTCTTAAAAACTTATTACAAATTTCATTGTTAAGCTGTTATTATTGTTAATTAGTTTTAAATAGATAATAATTAAAAATATAATTAATTTCTTTTATTGCAATCGGAGGCTTTAAACCTACGTACAAGAAAAAATATAGAAATGTTATTGAGCAATGAATTGGTTACATTAGTTTACATTGAAATCACAGGTTGAGTTTTCAAATAGAGCTTTCAAAATACGTAATATCTTGAACCAGACCTTTTTTTTTATATTTTTATCAAGTCAAGATTAGAAATATGAATTGCGTAAAGTAAGACATCCTTGGAGGAATTCAAATAAATTTTTGAGATTAGGTTTCTGTCTGGTGCAGAGGATACTGTAATCAATAGTTAATAATATAATTATTACCGTTTTAATTTTAAAGAACTGTGTTTTCAATTTTTTTATAAGCTATATTATTTTTTATTAGCTATATAATTCAACTTTTCATTAAATTTTTCAGTTTAATTAAATTCATTCTGTTTCATTGACCTGAAAAGGTCTAAAATAATGAATTCTTTAAATTTGTCATTTTTTTTCGAATGATCCATTATGCCCCACGTATCACATATTAGCCCGAAATATCATAAAAACCTCATAGAGGTCATAACTTGACAGAAAATGGAAAAAAAAAATTTTACCTAATTTATGAGAGGGGCCGTTATGCCGGGAACCGTCGTGTACCACTCTCTCCTGCATGATTCAATTTTTTGTAAAATTTTTCAGTTCAATTAAATTTTTTCTAATTCATTTTACCACAAATTTATCACAATTAAAAAAAAAAAATTATTTTTTGTTACAATTTTTTTTTCGAGTGGTCCATTATGCCCCACATATTACATATTGGCCCAAAATATCATAAAAACATTATAGAAGTCATAACATGACGGAAATTGAAAAAAAAAATTTTTACCTAATTTTTGAGGGGGGCCGTCGTGCCCCGGGGGGGCCTTCATGCCCCAGGTTCCCCTATAAACTCAAAGATTTTTTATTGAGCTTAAAAAACTGCTTCGAATGCCACCAACCGCGTGAAAATCGGTTCATTCATTCAAAAGTTATTGCGATTTGAAAATTAAAAAAATAGTGTTTTATCAAACTTTTGAGCTCGAAGAGCTCAAAAGCATACAAAAGCTATTTTTTTGAGCTCGGAGAGCTCAAAATAATACACAAATTGTATTTATGAGCTCGAAGAGCTCGAAAACGTCATAAGTGCAATTTCAAGCGTTTAGGTATAGAATTGGCGGGAAGGCAGGGATGGCCTTCAGGGTCAATATTCCTAATTTTTTTTTGTTGTTAATAAGCTCATTTTTTAAATCTATTTTTATATGATTTAACTGACCATAGTTTTATAATAAAATATTTTAAACTAACACAATCATTTTATTAATTATAGCAGTTCGTTCTGAAGTCACTAGACGGTTTTAAAAGCTCATTTGGGTTGTACGATAAACGATAAAGTACTGTACGTGTCTCAATCACATACAGCAATATACATGGTGAAATGTGCGATTTTAAATATACTGTCAGCATGATGCTTGAAATTTTTTTTAGCAGATGGCATCATAGTCATCTTTCTCGGTCCCTATTTCTTAGTCTTTTCGAAAAATTCCACTAGGGGCCTCATTTATGTGCCTGAACTCACTTGTTATTAAAATTAGTACAGTAAGCATACAGTATACAGATTATACAGATTCAGATCAGACATTAATAGCCTGGCAAGCCTGGCCCCATATTTTCATCAATTAGTAGGAAACCTAAAGTGCCTTCTCTTTTTGTTACATACATAAGGTTCTATTTTCAAGTAAATTTTTAAAATGACACTCACAAGTATTTGAGCGTAAAAAAAAACTATTTGTCCAATTATCACCTTTTCTCTACAAGTTGTCATTCTAGAAAGTCAATAAACGGCTGTAAACTAAAATGCTCAACGTAAAAATAATATTAAAACCATGTTTGTTTTTAAGTGAAGTATTTATTTAAATATGGAAGCATTAAAGTATCCTGTAATACTACACATTTATAAATATTTATTACGATGTATTTTTGCGATATCGTAAACAATATTCTTTACAATCATTCGCAATATTTTTATGTATGTTATAGCGTTTTAAAAGTTAAGAAAAATAAATAATATTTTAAAAAAATAGGGCACAAGTGCAATCGTTAAAAATGGATGAACTTCCAAAAAGCTTTATTAGTGCTATGCGAATATTATTTGGGATTATGGACCATGAAAACACTGGATTTATCAAATATGTAGACATCGAAAAACGATGGCAACATGATGGGACGCAAGAATTACCTAAGGATGTGCTTGAAAACTTGAAAAAGTTCACTTCACCCGATGGATTATTAACATTCGAACGCTTTTGCTCTGGTTTAAAAATATGTTTGCAACAAAAGCAAAACGGTATTGAGTCTGTAAATAATCAAGGTCAATTTATAGCACCTCTTTCGGTGTCAAATTCAAAAATAAATAATCCTATAAAAAATTTAGTGACATCTTCAAATACAGCCACCATACGACCCAACAATGCTATATTACAGCAACGTACATTTAGCATGCCTCAATTATCGGAACCACGTAAAGATCCACGAAATGTTTTGTTAGATATGTCTAAAGGAAGATCAACTACTGATATAAAAACTGTCAAAATATTTGGTCCTCCAAAACCTCCGAGAACTGGTGCTGCTACTGAAGGCCGTATATTTAACACTGATCGTAATTTTGACAAATTAGAAATAAGAACAACGTTACATAATTGGCAGGTTGGACTGATGTTAAACGAAGAAAAATGTCCTCAAAAAAAACAAGCATCAAATACAAACTATAATGTTGACGCCAGAAGTTTATCAAAGTCTCAAAAAAATATAAGAGATACAAAATTGATAGAAACGCAATCTAATCATTTTGGAATTGCTCAAAAAAAAAGTATCTCCAGGAAAAAAGAGTCTAGAAGGCATACTTTGCAAAATGGCGTTGATTATAATATGGTATAAATAAACACTTTTATTAAATCATTAACTATTCAAATTACTATCTAACAAATTAATAAAATGAATCACTTTTAATTTTAATTTATTTTCATATATTACAACTAATTTGTATCATAATTTCAATTTTAGATGAAAAGAATAAAACAGATTGAAGAAGAAAAAGATATGTTGCTTCAAGGTTTTGGAGCTATTGATAAAGCTAGAGATTGGTACTTACAACAAATTTCCACAACTCAAGACAAAATAAAGCATCTTGGCGAAATGGCTTCTTATGTGGTAAAAATGAAGAAAGTACGCTTTGAAAGTAATAAGTAGTGAATAAAATAATTTTTACTTCATACAGGAACAATGGACTGAAGCTCAACAGGAACGTTTAGAACTACAACGTGCACGTATTCTTGAAGTAAATCGTCATTTAGCAGCTCTTATAAATAGTTGGGAAAGAGGTGGTCTTCCTCTCCACATGAATTTAGCATTTTTGAATAGATCTTCGCCACAACTAAATCAAGATATACTATCACGATTAAAGCATCAAAACTGCAGATTAACTGAGGTAAGAAAAAAAAATTATTTGGTCACCGAACTAAAAGGTAAATTTCATAATATTAATTAGTTTTTTTTTTATAAGTAAATTTATTTATATATTTGTATTGAATTACTTAAAATTCATAGGTTTTAATGGGTTGGAATTTTTTAAAAATCACAACTTCCAAAGTAATCAAGCGATTTTATCGTTACTCGTTAAAAATTATATGCTATCATTTAGTGGCTATTGCTAGCTGAATATTAAATGAAATTTTAATTTCTGAATTTATTTGATTGTTATGTTTATTTTGAATTCTAGAAAAAATAAATCCTGAAATAATAGATCAGGATAATAGTGTTGTAAATAAAAATAGAGAAGATAATCTATTTTAGGTATCTTTTTTTTTTTTTTCTCTGTTGTCAGGAAAGTAGTGTTCGGAATAATATTGGTGGATCTATCTTTTCCGATTATACCGTACATGTTAGAGTTAGATCAAAATAATTCAAAAGATAAGTTTTCGAATTGATAAAGTTTTAAAATGATAAATGATATTATGAACTATTGTCCACAAAATTTAAGTTATTGGAGTAGCTTTTAAACTCAATAAAATTGATAAACTTAATAATAGACTTTTAGTGCTTGAAAACATATCATTCATACATTTTTAAACAAAAACAAAAATAATACACCATTGAACGCAGTGTTTCATCGGTCTTAGAAATTTGAATGCTTGAATTAATCTCTAAGTTTTTCAATCAATAAAATTCTTGAGATTGATAAAACTTACAAAAACATATTATGATGCAATGTCATTATGATGTTCTCATCATGAGAACAAATACAATTTTATGAAATCTGCCCAAAAATATCCTATTAATTTACATTTTTAAATGTTTTTATTTTATTTTATAATAGGAAGTAAATAAGCAAAACTATAAAATTAGTCTGCTTGAACAAGAGAAAGATTCTCTCATGCGAGAATTATACAATCATCAATCAGGTATAATTCAATCACGACGATCAACTACAATTCATGAGCAGCATGATCAGACATTTATGTAAGTATTAATTACATATTATGTTCAATAAACGGAAGATTATTTAATTTTTACCTATTCAATTTTCAGCATATGATTATTAGTAAAAGGCAATGAGCTCTTTTGATAAAATCGAAATATGAAAAGTTGTCATTTTGCTGTAAACAAGAAAATTTATCTTTTATACTGAATCAATGAACTTTATTTTTTGTAACTTCATGTAAATCTGATTTCATTAACCTATGTATACCTTGTGTAATTTTCGTCTACTGAATATAAAACTAGTGTTTTAGCAATTCAATGCCCAAGTTATTTATGAAATTTTTAAGATAAATTTCATATTAATTGCATAAGAATGAAAATGAAATTTTTTTTTACGCCAAATTGTAAACGAAACAGAAGTTTTTTATCATCTCAAAATAGTTATAAAATTTTTTGTGTTTTTCGATTGCATCGTGAGTGATCTCCAAAAAAATTCTTTATCTCTAGATATAAAAATTACACAGAAAAAAAACTTAGCTGATTCGAGAAAAACATTTTCTTAATGAAAAATTGTTTTTTGTTTTTTAATTATATATAAAAGTGAGCTTCCACCTATTTTACCCCTTAATTTAAAAAATCGAAAAATGAAGATATTCACAGTTTTTAATTTTTTGTGTTTTATTCTTTGGCGGATAGAAAATAAAAAAATTTGGAAAATCCAAAAGTGCACGCCTCATAACGCTCATTCATTTTTTAAGAAAAAAATTAATTGTGTAATTGATTAAAAAAAAAAAATTATAATTAAGTAATTTCTTACAGAGTACTTTTTATTGTTTTTTTTAAATATCGGCGCCCTTTTTTCTTGTCATATGCGCGCGCAGTCTAAAAAAATCTAGCTTGATCAACTGACGTCATAGTTTTCACGTGATAAATAAGAAAAGTTCGTTTGGCTTTGTACGGTTGTATCGTAGTGAATTTTAATAAAAATTCAATTAAAAAAAAAAATACGTAAACTAGGCTACTGATATGAAATACGGACCCAGTTCATCGAATTCTTAAACTAATAAAAAAGGTCTGGTCTTGAAATATCAATTTGTTTGGGAGTAATCGTTGGTACATCCAAAATGGGGTGACATCCGGACATCCACGTAAAATTTTTTTCAAAATAGCAACATGAAATGATTTTAGAAAGTAAAAGATGGTTTAATGGCTTGGCCTTGACGAGTCGAGTATATAAATATAAATAAGTAAAAAGCACAACCTCACGCGCTTTGCGCTATAAGGCGTGCAATTCCTACAGCTTTATTCCTACAATCGAATTTTAAGGAGATTTTTAGGTTCGAGAAATCCTTGAATATAAATTTCGACTTATAATTAACGATTTAGAAATGATACATTAAATTTCGAGCATTAATAAATTTTTTTCATGTTGTGCATTGAATGTAGAACTTTGAACTTATAACTTATATCTTATATTCGGTAGTTTTCCAATTACGAGAGCACAATGCGACTCATTGCCGCACGGTGCCGCATTAGCACAAGTTTAATTGAAACAGATTAGTTAAGAAATGCAGCAGTAGATCGCGTTGGTATTGCTTCGTTTTGAACTATAATTCGAAAGTTTGGCAATCTAAAAATCTAAATATTTGTTTACCTGTATATTTAAATCTTTAAAATCTTTGAAAACATTCATGTTAAACAGCTAATTCAAAATCATATCATGACAATGCTTACAAATATAAAAATCTAAAAAATGATTTCATTTTATAAAGATAAAAGAATAGAAAGAATATAAATTCGCTTAAGTTAGTCATCAATAATTAAATATTAGATATAAAAATATGATAGTTAAATATAATTTGTGTTATTGTATATATTTAATTTTATTGCAATAATAATTATTTATCAACAATAATAAAATACACTTACAATTGTCAAAAATAATAACTTTGATAGATAATAAGATAAACATTAATTATACCAACTCAATTCAAAAAAATACTTTTAATTTTATGTAGACTCGTTGGTAACTCTCACGCATAACATCCCTGAGCAAAGGTTTTTTGAGTGTCCAACTGTGCGAAGCGTTGCTGTTATTGGAACACTCTAAGCTGCGCACAATGCCGCATTATGCGCTCTAGTGCTGTAGTTGGAAAACTACCATCATAATTATATTCTGGAGCTACATACAACCCGTGTCTTTACCTTCTCAGCAAAATGAATTTAAATTCATCAATATGAACCGCCAAGTTTAGAATCGATCCACTTATTTTACGATATGGAGGGTAGAAGTAAATTATTCCACGTGCTACTATAGCGCCACCTTAATATGCTGACTTTCGACGGACACTTTTTAATTATACACTGAGATGGTCCTTCTCACTTCTACCCTCCATATTTTACGAGTGTCAATATTTTTAATAGCCTTATTCTAAATATATTTTATTTTATTTTAAATTTAAGTTGACATAATTTTTTTTTTCAATTCGGTTATTTTCAGATTAGCGTTATATTCTTTTAATGTCAACTTTTTTAAGTTACATATTGTAAAAATTACTTTATTTAAGAATTTTTTTTTACATATGCATATTTTCTTTGTCATATTTTACTAAAAGCATCTACTATTTTTGATATTATTTTTATTTTTCTCATTTTTATGATGTTATTTACATGAAGTTTATTTTACAAAACGGCAATATTTAGTATTTTTCAAATTTAGAGTTTAAAAACCACCGAATTTACAGATAACGATTCATCCCTAAACTTGAAAACCTACTGCAATTGCTTCATTATGCATGTTATTTGATAACAATTAATTTAAAAACAATGTTGATTGAAGTTCTTTTAAACGAAGAATTTTATTCCTACACAATTAAGAAAAAAAAATAAAATAGATATTTAATATATTCATGATAAAAAATACAAAAATACAAATTGAAAAAACACTGAAAAATTTACTTTCATTTTAACTGCCAAGTGACCATTTTAAAAAGACTATTATTTTAAATATTTTTTGTTAATTTATTTCGAATAATAAAATATACAGAGGTAAAATTAATTTAAGAGCGTTTACCCGAGGCGCGTTTTGCAGGTAGAAATTTTTCTTTTAAATTTCAAAATAATTGATCTATTTACATAGTACAATACTAACAAAAAAAAATCTATTACACGGAAAAACTTTCCCCACAGCCGCAAGTACCCTTAATGTTCGGGTTGTTAAATACGAACTCGGAACTTAATTTGCCTTCTATGTAATCCATTTCCGTCCCTAAAAGGGTAAGTTGTGCCTTTCTATCAATAATTACTCTTACTCCATCTTGTATAACTTCCTCATCTAATTTACTCTTTTCAGTTGCGTAATCCAAAACGTAGCTTAGCCCATTGCAGCCTCTTTGACGAACACTGACTTTTAAACCAATCTAGAAAAGATCCGAAATTTAATATTAGAACTAAATACAATGATCTGACTAATGTCAGTTCATCAATAGTTGATATACTCAATTATAGTTTTTACAAAGATAAATAATGACCATGAAGATAATTGTTTAGTATCACGGTTGTCTGGTTTGTTGGACAAGTGTAGAAAAAAAAATTGTTTTCTAGAAAAACCATGAAAGGTTCTTGTGCAGAATTTATTGTAGTTTCTGAAACGATCTTCTAAGTTTTTTTTTTGCGATTATTGTTCGTTGTGATAATCATGTTCCGGTATTTTATCGTTGGGTCGATTGTTACGCAGCTCTTAAAAACAAATATTTTGACAAGAAAATAATATATGATTTGGCTTTTTTTAGCAAAGCTATATGATCGTTTTTGATCAGGCAAATAAAGAGTCATACTGTATAAGTACTTAGTTTAAAAAATTTGTGATTTTACATTGGATTCTGACGCAAAAATTACTAATGAATAATTTTGTGTTCGAAAAGAGTGATATAAGAAATATTTCAAAAATTAATAATAATTAATAATAAATACGTAGAAACAACTAAATAAATAAGCTAGGTTATTAATGATTATACTCACACAATCTGTTTTGTTATGCAAAATTTTTCTTATTTTTTCAACAGCTTTTTGAGTCTAGAAACAAAAGTTGTTTGGTAATAAACAAAAAAAAATCTATAATAAAGTAAAAATTTAATAAATCTATAAACCTATCATATTTATTCTTACAAGTACGAGAGCAGCACGAGTTGGTAAACCTTTACTTTCTTTGACAGCTCGAACGGTAGCAGAAGCGGTAATACGTGATGCCATTTTATATAATTTTAGAAAATACTGTAAAAAAAAATCATTGAGTTATTAAAATTCTAAGTCATTTAAAAAATAATCATGAAATAATTTGGTAAGTGATTTAACGTTATATCACAATCTAAATGTTTTTGAACACTGCTAGTAAACGTTAAAAAACTTTGAGTACTTCATAATAATTTATTACTGCAATCGTTAAAAAACTTTATTCAAAAAAATAAATCTGATTCAATTTTATTACAAAATAAATGACAATACGATAAAAATTCTATGAGAGAAAAGAGTAATAAATTTTACCTCTGAGAATCGATGGTAAATATCCGCTTAACTTCATATACCCATTGTATTCATCGCTAATATTACGCAGGATTTTAATATAACTTGTTGCCTAATGATTATTTCACAAAACAAATTAATAATTTGTAATTAAATGTTGTACATATTATTATGAAATAAAATATATAAACTGTATCATTTTTTAGCCTGTTAAGGCTAACCTGTATGTATGTATGTCAAAAAGCATTGAACTAAGGTAGCGCTACTGTAGTAAGTATGTTTATGTTATGTTGTGAATCCGAAAGGATTGATCACAACGCTCTCTGTATATTAACATAGAATTACGTATAAAAAGATGGCTGCAATGAATGATAGCGGGAAAAACCCAGTAAGATTTAAAATATATGTATTTATTTGTAATAATATTAGTAAAGAGAAATAAGAATCTTTCAAATATCGTAAACCTTTCTATTTTAAATTCTATTGTTAAGTATGGGAATTTTTCTATCATAAATTTTAGGGTCTAAGTGAATTCATAATCACCGAAGATTCCCGAGAAAAAAAAAAAACCTACAAAACTTTTAGTACCGATTTGTAGTCTAGACATACCGAAAAATTAAAATTACTTTGTTAAAATAAGTTTACATTAAGTATAATGGTCACTTAGAATAAAATACTGAACGTTTTGGAATATTCTTTACAAAACTGGAAACCCAGAGATCTTTATTTATAAATTTTATTGCCATAATCTCTTAAGAGGCTTATCTTCCAAAACGTTCATTTAAAAAGGGATTACTCGAGTACCCAAGGCTAGGTCATAAAAACCAGATATCCAGGCGGGCTGCAAATGACCTGGAAACATCGAGGGTCATCGTGACGTCATTTCAACATGGTCCCATTTTGCCAACTCGAGAAGGGATGCTAGCCGAAGATGAGAGCTG
>CAJNRD030001118.1:14977163-14996403 GCA_905319865.3 Cotesia congregata
TATATATAAACTTCCAAACCAACGTCATTTTTAAGCCTTACTCGACTAAATAATTGATATAGTAACGAAATTCTGTGTGAATTTTGACACAAGGGCCAATGCAATAGATAGATTTTATGAAATCTACCTAAAAATGGTCTCATGATTTTTGCGTAGGTATTGACGAAGATTATTCCCACGAATACGTCTGTGATCATTGCAAATAATCGTATATTGACGTTCTAAGTAGCAAATTCTCTAACTTCATTTTAGAGAATCTTCTAGAAATCACATTAAGCTTAATTATCGAAAATTTATACTTCATTTTTTATTCAAAATTTAATTTTTTGAACGTTTTAAAAAAATTATTCTAAATTTTATCATAAAGCTGTTAATTAGTTTTAAATAAATATTAATTAATAATATAATCTATATTCCTTTTATTGCACTTAGAGGTTTTAAACCTACCTACAAGAAAAAATACAGAGATGGTATTCGGCAAATAATTGGTTACATTAGTTTACGTTAATTGAAATCACATGTTAAGTCTTCAAATTAAGCTTTTAAAATACGTATTATCTTGACCCAGACCTTTTTTTTTATATATATTTTTATCAAGTCAAAAATATAAATATGAATTGGGTAGAGTAAGACATCCTTGGAGGAACTCAAATAGGAGTTAATAATATGTGTTTTCAATTTTTACAAGCTATATAATTCAATTTTTTGTTAAATTTTTCAGTTCAATTAAATTTTTTCCTTATTCATTTTACCCAAGATAAATACCATTAACCTGAAAAGACTTAAAAAAATTAATTCTTTAAATTTCTCACAATTCGAAATTAAAAATTAATTTTTTCGTTACAATTTTTTTCGAGTTGTCCATTATGCCCCACATATCACATATCGGCCCAAAATATCATAAAATCATTATAGAGGTCATAACTTGGCGGAAAATGAAAAAAATACATTTTTATTTCATTTTTGAGGTGGGCCGTTGTGCCCCAGGTGGACCGCTGTGCCCCACCCTCGCCTGTATTGTTGTTAAATTCGTATTCGTCGCTTTTACATAAATTTTTGCTTTTAATACCATAATCATTGTTTTTTCAATGTAGTTTATAGATTACTTATAATTATAAATGGGGCACTTCATGCCAAATCTGACAGATTAAAATTTTTTTTTTCGATTTTTGTAACTTTTGGATATTTTTTAGTATTCATCAAAAAAACTCCTTCAGGTAAATTTTGAGATTTTTTTATCACCGGTTGAAAAGATATCTAATTTAAAAAAAAAAACTCATTTTTTGGTTTTTCGCTCATAACTTCTACAATAATAGTCTATATATAAATATTTTTTTTCAAACTTCAAAATCATTTTCTGAAAATCTTCCATACTTAAATTTTCCTGAAAATTGGCCGTATCCTAGCAGTTTCGGTGCCACCGATGAAACTCTGTAGAAACTTGTCCGAAACTCAGCGTAGCGACGGAGTATATATAGCCGGCGTACATGGGGAGTAAATTCGGAGTATTGTGTACAGTTGTGACACATAAAGACGATAGTGGTTCATTGGTGTTTAATTGGGATCGTTGTGGAGTTTTGTTGGAATTTCGCTGGTGTTCTTATAAAGTTTCCCCCGAGTTTTATCAGTGTTTTAGCAGATTTTCTGTCGAGTTGAGTCGGCGTCTTTTCCGAGTTTTTGTGGAGTTTTCGTGGAGCTTTGCAGGAGTACTTTGCAAGTTTTATCGGAGTTTTCCTCGAGTTTTATTGGTATTCTTACGGAGTTTCTGTCAATTTTTTTTGGAGTATTCGGAGTTATATTTTTTTTTTCGACAAATTTGGGAACTGGAGAAAGAAAGGATAAAGTGAAAGGGGGGACTTTACTCAGTGGGAAACTGTTAGGGTAACAATAAACTACTATATTTTTCGCAAGTTTTAAGCCTGGTTTGATCGTGGGCCCTTCATGAATAAGGTAAAGTACCCAGTACTTGAACACTTATACAAATGGGGCCAGTACTTGAACAGGCTTTTTGAATTGTTTTAATACAAAATCCATATATTTATTATGAGAAATATATGTGTATGTTATAATTATTCAATGATACAGTAATCGATTTCTGTAATTTTTTTCAATTATAAATCAAAACAATTATATTTTTGTTAATTTAAAAGTTGATGTGTCGAGAATAGTCGATAGATGCTATTTGTTTCATAAAAAAGGTACTAATCCGTAAACTGAACAATCAGTAAAAAAAAAGTACACGGAAAAAAATTGAAGGATTTTTTACTATTTCATTATCGTAATTTTTATTAAATTAAATAGTAACGGTGGACTGGACTTCTCATTTAGTAATTTTTACTATCTACTATTGTAAATTTTATCCAACAAGCAAGGCTAGCAAGAAACTTAAAAAGTCGAATAATATAGAACAAATTATACAATATGTGTTTGTAAACTTTACAATTCAACTATTGTAAAAATTGACAGTCGGTTTTTTTAAAAGAAATTTTAAGGAGGGCGAGAGATAGGAGGTTGGACTAATTGGTACCAATACAGTAACCGAAAAAAGAAACCGGAATCTACGTCCTATCCAGGAATCGAACCCAGAACTCTCCGTTGGCAGCCAGAGACTCTCTCTCTCTACGCTATCCGAGGTAAGCTAGTACCCATGTCCTTTAACATTTACATAAACTCGGAGTCTAGTGCTGTGCACGGCCATCGCTCACACTTGTTGAGAAACATTCAAATTCAACTATTGTAAAATTTGTTATAGTTCTATTGGAAAGATACAGAGGCAGCACTGGAAATTTTAATTCTTACTTTTTACAATAGTAATATCGTATTTTTTCTAATCGTAAATTGTAAAATTTCATGAATAAATAGTAAATTTTCTTCTAAAATATTTGAAAATTAATAGTAATAAAAGTATAGTCCAGTTTTACAATAGTTGTATCGTAAATTTTCCCAGAAATTTTTTTCCGTGATATATACATCATAATTTTAATTAAAAAAAAATTGTACCACCCAATGAAATAGTCTTTTATAAATAATACATATTTTTTGCATAGACATAAACTATAATTTTTATATTAAATTTTAGCGTCTAACTATACCTCCAAATTTTCAAAGCAGTACCTAGAACTTGACAAGCTGGGGCCATATAATTTTAAAACCTCTAAAAAATTTATAGACTATAGTGTGATCAATTATTGGGCGTTTTGAATTGAGTTTTTTTAATTTATAATCAAAAATTTGCTTTGTCATTCATAAAAAATGTAATCGAAAAATTATATACAAATATTTCTCATTTTTAAATGAACATATTAAATATTGATAATATTATTTTTAATATTAATCAATAATATGTTATAATATTTTTGATATTTCAATAAAACGTTGAAAGTTTTCGCTGTGCCTATTGTTAAAAATGATTGTTTAACTACTACTCCTTTCATAGTCTATCTTAAAAACTTATTTTGTGACATTTCTTGAGACGCTGAGGAAGAATTAAATAGTCGCAAATATATGAGAAAGAATAATAACTTAAATGTTTAAATACAAAGGAAAAAATATTATTATCTAGATACATACATTTTGCATTGAGATAACTTTTTTTAAATTTCTCTTTTTAATAAGGATGATTCCCGGGTAAAAAAGATTATGTGCAATTATATATAATTATATATGAATCATATATAATTATGTATGGTTCATATATAATTCTGTATAATTATATATGATTCATATATAATTATTCAGAGTTATATATAATCTTTTTTACCCGAGAAAGTTTTAGCTATTTTTGTATAATTATGTAAGAGTATATATAATCATACATAATTATGTATAATTCTACGTAATTTTCTCGGTCATTTTGTATAATTCTATATAATTATGTGAAAGTATATAGAATCATGTATAATTCTATATAATTTCATACAATGTTTTTCTCGTGTTTAACCATTTATATATAATTATACATAATCCTACATTGTATTTTGGTTATGGTTGTATAATTGCTTATAATTATGTAGAATCATATATAATTATATAAAATTATGTATAATTTAAAAAATTTATGTATGTTCTTCGTAATTTTTATATAATTATAAACAATTATGTATAATTATATCAAATCATATTAAATTATATGATATTGATAGATAATGATTTTTTTTATATTTTTCGTATGATTAAATGAAAATCATACTAAATCTTCAAAGTTGAAAAAAGTAATGACAAAGATTACTTTTTTATGAACAATGATTTTATTTTTAACTAGCATTTACCCGCTGCTTCGCTCGCGTTGAAGTCCTTCGAAAAATATCAAAGATCATTACATTCCAATAGAACTGAATCAATGTGATTCAAATTTTTTGACAAACAATTTTTTTTTCTTTCGTAAAAAATAAATTTTCTTCTTTAATAACAAGTATCCTATGTTACTTCTAATACTTTCAAGAATGTGTGTACAAAGTTTCATGATGATCGGTTAAGTAGTTTTTTGCGTGAAAGCGTAACAAACAAACTTACATTCACATTTATAATATTTGTAGGGATTCAAATTCAATTTTATAATAAAATTACCAAATTCTCTTTGAATTATCTGGTCTCTTACATACAAAATCTCTAAATCTTCTACTCTTAATAACTGAAAAACACTTTGTATTTCTCTCAATTCTATTAACAAATAATTTTCAGATTCTGTAACTGGTATAATATGTTTTACTACTGCTTGCATATTTAGATTACTGATCATTTTATTATGTTTAACTTTCAATTCTTCAATTAAAAGATACAATTCATTTTCTATAGAAAATAAATAATATAAAAATTTACAATAGTCAAAATAAAAAATCTATTAAAAATGTACTGCTTTTATTAAGTTTTATATATAAATAGGATTTTAAGAAATTTAATAAAATTTATGTGTAAATCTGATCTTTATTGGGTTTGAATTTAAATAAATTCAATAGATTGTGTCGTGCACAGTATGTGATTCAGACCAGTAAGCAGCGTGCAGGACTGATAACCAGGAGGAGTCGAGTTCGAACCCAGCGGACGCCCGGAATTTTTCATCAATTAAAATAGTTTCTGATTACTACATCATACTCCGAATCGCATTGGTTTCAATATAATTAAAAAAAAAAAATTTTTTTTATCCATTTTTGAAAAAAAAAAATTAATATAATTATATATAATCGCATATAATTATATATAATTGGATATAATTATACATGATTATATATAATTATGCCGGGCCATTTTTTATATATAATTATACCCAATTATATATAAATTTTTTTACCCGGGTTATATGGCAAAATGACGTATAGATCTATCCCGGGAAAAAATGATCAGACCTGATCAGACATGAACAGGCATGAGTCTTCAGGCCTGATCAGGCATGAAAAATGACCATGCCTGATCAGGCATGAATCGACCTGATCAGGCCTGATCAGACATGGTCAGGTCTGAAAGCCCATTGTTACTTTTAATTAATTATTTTGCTCTATTTTATGGATATAGTACTTGATAGAGTCATACGCAATTCTCTATAATGAATTAAAATAAAAAAAAAATGATTACATATAATTATACGGCTGTAACACCAGCAGTCGCCCATCCAACTACTATTCACGCTCAATGCTGCTTAACTTTGGTGATATCCGTGCGCCTTGAAGCTCCCGCCTGCTGTGTTGCTATCTTATGTGACAACAATTCCATGAAGTACATAACGTATCAAATAAGTTTATCATAAATATAAGATGAAAATTGATTTTATAATATATTTTGATAGTCCTAATTTATTTATTTAACCGAATCTCATTATAACATCACATTTATTTAAATAATAAAATAAGTAATGATTTTAATATTAGGCAGGAGTAGAGCACACCAAAAAATTCCATAGGAACTGTAACAAATTTTTTATTCCAAAATTATTTAAACGTAATGATAAAAATAATTCTGCACATTTTGTGATGACCAAAAAAATTTTTTTCGTCAAAGAAAAAATTTTCATCACATTTCTGACTATTATGCAGAGGCTATGATAGGCCTAATTAGACATGGACAGGCCTGATCAGACCTGAGTGTATTTAACGCTTCAGAGATTAAAGACATGAACAGGCCTGGTTAGACCTGAGGTATTTGACGCTTCAGGCATGAACAGGCATGGACAGGTCTGATCAGACATGGACAGGCCTGCTCAGGCCTGAGCGTATTTAACACTTCAGACATGAACAGGCATGGGCAGGCATGGACAGGTCTGATCAGGCCTGGTCAGGCTTGAGCGAATTTAATACTTCAGACATGAACAGGCATGGTCAGGCCTGAGCGTATTTAACACTTCAGACATGGACAGGTCTGATCAGGCATGGACAGGCCTGGTCAGGTCTGAGCATATTTAACATTTCAGACATGAACAGACCTGATCAGGCATGGTCATGTCTAATTTCAGGCCTGGTCATACATGAATAAGCCTGATCAGGTCTAATTTCAGGCCTGATCATACATGAACGGGCATGGTCAGGTCTGATCATTTTTTCCCGGGATATGTCGACATAGATATTTTCAAATATACGGAAAAAAATTTCTGGGAAAATTTACGATACAACTATAGTAAAGCTGGACTATACTTTTATTACTATTAATTTTCAAATATTTTAGAAGAAAATTTACTATTTATTCATGAAATATTACAATTTACGATTAGATAAAATACGATATTACTATTGTAAAAAGTAAGAATTAAAATTTCCAGTGCTGCCTCTTTATTTTTCCAATAGAACTATAACAAATTTTACAATAGTTGAATTGGAATGTTTCTCAATTAGTGTGAGCGATGTCCGTGCACAGCGCTAGACTCCGAGTTTATGTAAATATTAAAGGACACGGGTACTAGTTTACCTCGGATAGCGTAGAGGGAGAGTCTCTGGCTGCCAACGAAAATTTCTGGGTTCGATTCCCGGATAGTACGGAAATATTCCGATTTCTTTTTTCGGTTACTGTATAGGTACCAATTATCCCAACTTTCTATCTCTCTCCCTCCCTAATATTTATTTTAAAAAAACCGATTGTGAATTTTTACAATAGTTAAATTGTAAAGTTCACAAACACATATTGTATAATTTGCTCTATAGTATTTCGACTTATTAAGTCTCTTGCTAGTGTTGTTTGTTGGATAAAATTTACAATAGTAGATTGTAAAAATTACAGAATAAGAAGTATAGTCCACCGCTACAATTTTATTCAATAAAAATTACGATAGTGAAATAGTAAAAATTCCTTCAATTTTTTTTCCGTGTACGTGTAGACGGAGAAACCGACGTGATGATTTAGAAGGTGTATTCACTCACACGCTGTTTATGGAGCGGGTTTTAACAAGCTATATTAATAATGTGATAAAAATAGCAATTGAAATTATTTTTTTTGGAAAATCAATTAACAAAATTAAAAGCCCTGGCGGATCTGAAATACCGTAGAATTACGGTATTATACGGTAAAAATACGGTCGATATACCGTATGGCCACCGTAGATTACAGTAGCATTCTACTTGCACAGTAGAAATTGTAAAACACCGTAACGTACAGTAAAGAACGGTGAAAATACGGTATAGAACGGTAAAGTTACAGTACAATTACGGTAGCGTACGTTGAAAATACGGTAGAATATATACTTCTGAACTTTCCGCTCTACCGTATTCCAATGGTAACCGACCGTCAAATATACCTTATTTTAGCGATAAGTTACCGTACAATTATGGTACTTTAGCGTACAAAAACAGTTATTTTTTTACCGGATAATGATAGTATTTTACTAACAATTACGGTATTTTACCGTACAATCACGGTATATTTCCGTACAATGACGGTAAATTACGGTACAATCGCGGTACTTTGCCGTACAATCTCCGTAATTTACGG
This sequence comes from Cotesia congregata, assembly GCA_905319865.3. NCBI lineage: Eukaryota > Metazoa > Arthropoda > Insecta > Hymenoptera > Braconidae > Cotesia > Cotesia congregata. Next base: position 14,985,072 of record CAJNRD030001118.1, read on the forward strand.
TGTCATACTGTATTACTGTAAATCACCGTACGTACCGTACTTTACCGTACCCTACCGTGAATTTGCCGTACATTACCGTACTCTACCGCACTTTGGATCCGTCACGGAGAGTAATATGTTATTTTACTGATCTATATAAAATATAAAATATTCTATTTATTTTCTGTGTTCAATGTTCGTAATTACAATTTGCGAATGGAAATTAAAAAAAAATATTTTGTACATCATAAAAAAAAATAATATTATGCAGTTACTGGACCGTATGCCAATCGTATTTTTGGAGTTGAACTGGGAGTGAATAAAGATTGCATTGTTCATTCAACTCCCCTAGAAGATTTTGGTGGTCTTCATCCTGATCAGGAACATCCTGTAAAATTCGATCGCTACATAAAGTTAATAGAGTATTTTTTTGCAATTGATAATGATTAGGATAAGACTCCATAGCTGTGAGTGTTAAATCAACTATTTGTTTAAGAATAAACGGATGTATCTTCGTAGCTAATTCACCTTTAGTTAAGTTATAAAGACAAGCTGTCGCAGCCATCTGTACTTTAAACTCTTCTGGATGAGCTCTCATACCTGGTATCACAAGTTTTATCACATCAACTCGTGGCTCACTAAAGTGTGGAGTCAACCGAAATAGATTGTACAAACATTTTTGCACATATGTTGGTCTATGCGGATATCTTCGCAAAGCTTCTAGAATTTGAGCTTCTGTAGCCATACCGCTCACCTTAAAAATAATAATAAACATTTGTTAAAAATCAAAAGTTGACAATATGATTTAACTATAAAATATTTACTTTTTTGCTTAGTCGAAAAGTAAATGAAGAAAAATAATTTTTTGTGATATCAACCGCGAAAGTTGGATTTTCGAGCAATACACAGAGGGCGCAAAAAATACGATTTCTGACAATCTATAGTTTAGTTAATTTACCTCACACTAGTATCGAAAAGTAACCTCTCTCTCTATCTGTCTCTACATTTCTGCACGACTATGCTAAAATACGCTATAGATGAGTCGAATTATCTTTTAATTCGACAAACGTCCGCTGGGTGGAGTAAAACTCGCAAAAAGAATCTTAGCGACAGTTGAATCTTGTAAATGTAAACAACTTCAACATATACGTACGTTTAATCCATCGCTATTTAATATCGTGTGACATAATTCTTGTGCCTTTAAATAAAATAAACAATAATTGAACATTCTTGACTGTTCTCCCAAATTCAACTTCCGCAATTGATATGACAAAAAATTATGTTCGATACTTAATGCTCAAAGGTAGGGACCCTGACAAACTTGAAGTGAAGGCACAAGTTTAAAGCTATGGATACATTCTCATCAAGACCTCGTACTATATTCGGACTCACTACGCTCGCCAGGATAAATAACTCGGTCTTGATAATAATGCGCCCATAGCCTCAAACTTGTGACGTCACTTCAAGCCGTCAAAATCCCTACCTTTGCGCATATGTATCGAAAATAACTATTTATTGTTAAAGGTTTTTTTAAAGATTTCAATTTCATAAATAATATATTATCATTTTTACTTGTATACCCATTGGTTTTTACAAGACTGTAACCGATACTTTCCACTTTATGCTATTACCACAGATATTCCACTTATTATTCTCCGCATATGTTGTTAATTTGCGGCTGTGGATCGACTTGTGCTTTCTGTACTGCATTCGCCCTATTCCTCACCTCTTTCTATAGGCTGTTGGAATAGTGACATGGGGAAACCACAGAAAAAACCCATGCCAGTACAGTTCGGCTACTGGAGCGACCCCCGGCGGTTGGTTTTGGAACTATTCTAACAACCGTCGGGGCTTGAACCCTCGCCTCACGACACGATGTACGAAAGGACTAATGTCTTAGCCTGCTCGGCCGTCACTCCGCTTGATTTCATGAATAATAATTAAATCAAGAAGCTATAACATTTTTCAGAAAATCATCTAAAATGTAGGAAATATTGTGAAGCGTAATGATTTGTGGAATTTTTTTTCTTACTTTGAGAGATCCAATAATATCAACAATCAGTTGGTCAAGGAATCTTTATTAGTAAAGTAAAAGCCCCAATCTATAGATGATCCTGTACCAGTATATGATCATCTATTGGGGCTTTTACTTTATAGAAAACTTGATTGTAAAAACACTGTTTTGATAACGATATCTTTCAAGCAAATTAATCGATGAAAGTTGTAACATTTAAGGGGGTATTCTGGTCTAGAAATTTGAAAAAATCGATTTTTTTCATATTTTCAAAGTTTAGACCCTTAAGAACATGTTCTTAAATGGATTTTTCAAAATTCGAATTATTTTCGGAGATACAGTAGATTTTGTGACGCAGCATCTAAGCCGGTTGATCGGAGCGAGTCACACAATTGCGAGCCTCTGTTTTTTCAAAAGAAGGCAGAACAGCTCGATTAGCAGAAAAAAATGTGCAAAACATTGAGTATGAAGTAGATTAAGGCCCAATATATGGATCTGAGATCGCCGATTAATCCAAAGTAAGTATTAAATATTATTATCCGAGTTATTCTACTGAAATTGTTTCTCAAACTTTCAACGCGTTTTTCTCGAAACTACTTTTTTTTGAAGTGGTTGACATGATATCTCAAGTTCTACCAAACCAATTCCTTTGAAATTTGGTGGGAGTCTTTTTTATGTATTTCTTTATCACTTCTGATTTGGATTTTGAAAAATTTCGATTTGAAGTATTTTTAAAAAATTCGAAAAGGTCAAAAAAGATGAGTAAAAAAAATTGATAATTCATGTTGACGCCATTTTGTGAATTTTTTTTTTTTTGGCTAAGGTCAACGCGATAGCGACATCTTCACTAATTGAGAATTTTTCAAATATTTTTGTTTCAGATCACTTTAAGGACTGGAATCATGTCAACCAGGGTGCACCGTTTTTTTTGTAGCCCCCACTTCACCGGCCTGTAATTTTTTAAATTTCTCATGTTTTTTTTTTAAATTTTTTTTTATATTCTTTAAATGTCAATAAACATCATATAAAAAAACGGATACTAAAAATGTTTTTCATTTTTTTTTATGTTAGTTTGAAAAATGCCTAAAATTTAGGCTTCTAGACCAGAATACCCCCTTAACGAATTTTTTCTCGGTCTAAAGCTAATTGTATTTTTAAATTGATCAAAAGTAGATTGACGGTTATTTTTTGAACAAAATTTCTGTAGCAGTTGTGAAAATATTTTATTAACTTTAGATATTTATTCTGAATCTAAGATCCGAATCGAAAAATATGAAAATCAAAAAATATTTATATGAATTAATATATATACACTATTATAGTTAAAAAAGTTATTATAAAATGCAGACTATGATCATTTTGAATAATTCTTATACTTAATCAATCAAACTTACACTTCTAATGAAACCGAAGTAACTTGTGAAATGAATAAAGTATAACTTATTAAACTTACAATCAATCCTGGTCTGTAATCTTTATTTGCGGGATTAATTAAACTATCTTCATAACAAATGTTTGAGTGCACAAGTCCCAAAAATTCCAAATGTGGGTGATTCTTCAAAAATTCTTTAAGATCTTTTACTTCGATTTCGTCTTTTCCAGAAATATCTAGGCGAGTAAGATATGGCATGCAATTAACTGCTCGCAGTAGGTCTGTTATCTTTGATCGAATAGGAGCAAACATCTCGAACGAGTTCGAATCTTGCTCATCAGAAATATCAAGGTTTCTAAGTGAATCAAGTTCCGAAAAAACAGTTTTGAGATTTCCATATCCAGTGATTCTGAGTTTATACATAGCAAGACTTTTCAAACGATTTTTACATCTTTTTAACGGTGTGATGTCATCTACTCGTGTATCTGAAATATCCAGACTCTCTAATAAAGGCAAATCTTCAACAATTATCTCTAACCCATGTTTGTTAAACTCTGTTCCAGAAACATTTAATGTGTGAAGAGCTCGTAATTTACTTAATGCCATAAATACACAAACTCTAAAAAGTTGAATTATAAATCATTTTTATTCACAAATGAAACTTTGGAGTATTCGGATTACTTTCTTCTTACCGAGAACAATCTATAAAGCTTCCTTTAACAACACTTAATGATCTAAGATTATTTAAGCTCCATTGTCCAAGACATCCTATTAAATCATTGATGGTAATCCTAAGTCCATTAACTTCTAAATCAATAATTTTATGTTGTTTAAGAACTTTTAAACCTTTAACAGAAAGTCTCGAAGCATCTTTGAGCCTTACGTGTCTATCAAAACATATATTAATTAGTAAGACATAATGACAAAAACATTTCTCATCAATTACCTCAATATGGTCGTTTTTGAATCAAATAAAGTTATTGTGAGATCAGATAAGGCTTTTTTTTCACAAAGAGAAGCTAATAATTGCTCAGAAATCTGAGTTGGCAAAAAAATATCTGGATCCTTGAAATTCAGTCTCGTTAAGGAACAAAAATTGATATCATTTACTGATGAAGCTATTGATGATGTAGTTACTGCTAAACTATTATCATCGGTGGTGTTCTCAATAAATGGCTCTTCTAAATTAAAAAAATTTTTAATATTATTTCGGAAATCGTTATGGTTATTATTTTACTGATAAATACCTTCTGAACTTGCTGTTAAAATTGGATTGAAATTTGTACGTCCGGAATTACTTGAATGAAATTCACAAAGCGCTAAAACGTTATCACAAATAAAGTCAACACAAACCTCTTGTAGACTTCTTGGCGACTCAAACATTTTTAACCTTAATTTATAACTGTTCAAATATAATCTTGAATATTAATGATGAACATTAATAACTGCACCTATAATCTGTTTGCATGAAAAAATTTTTATTTGTATTATAATATGTTATATGTAAGTTAAATAAACTGGTTGACATTAAAGTAACAATTTTTTATTGAAATTATGACAAAAAATACATCTGCATAAGTAGATAAATATGTAAATGAATTCAGATACATATATGTATCCATACTTCTATAAATATGAATCTATACACATGTAATATATACATATATATATATATATATATATATATATATATATATAAAATGTAAATAAGCAAATTTTTTTGTCCCTTTACGTATATTTAATTTGACCATTTCATCCAATCGAATATCTAAGAAGATCAAATTCGAGCTCAGTAAATCGAAATTAATATACGTAGATCTAAAAATTTTTTCCTAATTATTCGATCAACAAAAACCATTCTTTCAGTCAACACTTATTAACTTGTAAATTGTGTGTAAATATATTGAAGTCAAAAAAAAATAGGTAGAAATTTGACATTGTTATTTACTTACCCTTACCTTATAAACAAACCTATTGAGTAATAATTAACGGACAATAATTGTATGTATGACATTTTTTCATAATTCAATAGCGAAAAGTAATACTGATAAAAAAATATTTGCTTACACCTTAATTATAAAATAAATTGTAAGCTTGATAAAACTTATCACATCACATTCAAAAAGAATATGATATCTTTTAGAATTCACGTGTCATTTAGTATGAAATAAATAAAATATTTTTCTCATAAGTAAACTCAACAGATTTTAATAACGTAATCCTAAATAAAATTTTTTATGTATTCTATTATTAATGAAATTTTTACCAATACGCACTTTATTATCACTAACACACTAACTAATTTCAGAAAATGACGCGAGTTTTTGTTACTATTAAACTTCTGCAATATCGCAAGATGGTTTAGGTGTCACTACTAGTTAATTTGGCGGAAACTTCAAAAATTAAAATTGCCACGCGTAAATCATGTTGTTTGAGTATATATTTATTAAGAATAGAAACAGAAAGTTTCATGGATAGTTTTTAGTTTTTATGATCAACGGCTTTTAAAATTTCTATTTTTACAAATTAAAAAATTTTTTTTGACAATTTTTCAAGGAAATTTTTTTCTTTCTTTTTTCATAAAGTGAAACACCGTTATCGATCAAAATATGAAAAAAGCTGTGAAAAACATTATTTTTTGAGTTTTCAAACCGCAATAACTTTTGAATGAATGCACCGATTTTCTTGCGGTTGGCGGAATTCGACGCAGTTTTTTAAGCCTCATAAAGAATCTTTAAGTTTGAATTGATCAAACAAGAAATTTCGGAGTAATTCCGAAAAAAAACTTTATGGGTTTTCTTTCCTACACGATATCTCTCGAACGAATCAACCGATTTTGACCGGATTAGCGGCAATCGACGTATGGTTTTTCAAGGTTAAAAGCTAATCAGTTTTTGGAGTTGATCGATAGAGCCGTTTGAAAGTTATTCCAAAAAAACCACTTAAAAAAAATTTTTTTTTACAGTTTTTTTTAGATTTTTCGCAATCTATCGGTCTGAATCGGTCTAAATTGTATTCAAAATCTAAGTTTGGCCAAGCCCTTTCGAATGGCACCAACCGCGATGAAATCGGTCTAACCGTTCAAAAGTTATAGGAAGTTTACATACAAAGTTATTTGAAAGTTCATGCGCTGCTCCAAAATGGTTCGAACAACAATTTAATTTTTTTTTTGCATATAGTTTTGTAAAAAAAAATACGAAAAAATAATTCAATTCTTCTTTTAATTTTTGATCTAACTTTATTGAAAAATAATCAAATCTTATCGATGATTGTCACTTTTAATTATTGTTTTTACTTTTTTTACTCGGATTTTGAAGTTTTCTAAATCTGCTGAAAAATTTTCAGAGTGGTATAACGAAAAATAAACATTTAAATTGAAAGAAAAAAAATACCACTCTGAAAATTTCAGGGAATTCGCAGAAAATACTGAAGTTTTTTATAAAAAAAAAAATCGAAAAACAAAAATGTCAATCATCTCGAAATTTTCGTTTTTTTCCAAAAATTAAAAAAAAACGTTGAATATGAATCCGAATTATTATTTTTATTTTTTTTTTTAAAGTACATTTAAAAACAAAAATTAAAAAAAAAACACCCTAAAAAGTTAATTTTCAAAAAAGTTATGGTTATTTAACAAAAAAAAAAGCTATTTTTTTAAATAACTCGTAACTTTTTTTTGGTTGGGTAAAAAAATTTGAAAAAATTCTGAAAATTGTTTCCAATAGTGTAGAAAAAGATACATAAATTTAAGAAAAATCGAAAAGGGTCGGTGTCAAAAGTGGTCGATTTGGCATGTAAACCCTATATTCAGGCTCGCGCAAATCACATTCTAGTCTTAACATAAAATCTTTCTTAACATAAATCTTTCTTTCTTTCTTTAACATAAAATTGAGATAAAATGTATGTGGCATCAATTTATTCGTGATGTGATTGGTCGAATATATCGTAAGCATGAAAATATATGCAAACCGTACATTCAGGCGCGCGCATATTAAATTCTAGTGAAACAAAAAACAGCTGGTTAGATTAAATTGAAACAGTTTTCGAGACATTTTTATGTTAGCGATTGATTTTTCAAAAATCCACAAAAAGCCCTTTCTTCTTGATTTTTCAAATTCATGTAGTGCATGGAAAATATTTTTTTGGTTGTTAAGATATCGATGGTAAAAGACGAAATGGTCCTTTTTCATTCAAAGTCCGATATTTCAACAAGAAGTGGTCGTATTAAGGGTTAGATAATAGCAAATCAAAGCTCAATGAACAAATTATCCGCTCCACATGGTATGATTAAGTCAGAAAAATTTTTTCTAAGTCCGCATGCCTTCGGCGCAAAACGCTGAGCAATGTTCTATTATGATTGCCTATAAATTGAAACTCATTCACTGATGGTCTGCATTCCTTTTTAAATTAAATATATTCCAGTTAAAGAGTGAAAAAACCAGGCGAAAACATTATTGAACAAATTTATTGTATTGTTGTTCATATCCGTAATTATTCAATAAAATAACAATTCACAGTTTGATGGAAATCTTTATTTGATGTTTATTCAAATTTTCACAAAATTTAAATAAACATCCAATAAAAATTTCCATCAAACTGTGAATTGTTATTTTATTATTGAACAAATTTCATATATTGTAAAGTAGATTAATGAACAATTTTATGTAAAAAATTACTTACAAATGCAATTTAGCAGAATTTTCTATAAATTTATGATTGTGATAACGCTATAACTCTTGAAGAATACAATTTATTGACCTGATTCGTTCTTTATTCGATTCATATGATCAATGCTCAGAGCTGGTTCGAAAATCATGGCTTAATGATTATTTGTTTAGTTGTAAATCGATTTCTATCTTCATTTTTTGCTAGTATTTACTAATCATCAAGCAGCAATATGAGTAGTATATTTTTGTGAATAGAGTTTTTTATAGAATTGTTTATAGTTGATGTGCGCATGCGTTTCTATTATTTGTAATTAAACTGTCACAACGCGTGAAAGTGTTCAACATCCAACATCATTATTATTCGCGGGAAAATCTAAACAAATGTAGAAAAAATAAATTGTAAAGAAAATTAATTATTTAGATCAAAATTATCAGTGACAGTTTTTCGGCACGCCACTGGCGTGATCACTATAGTGGTTGTGTTTTACTATTTTCAGTTTATATAAAAGTAGACAAACTACTATATAAACATGTCGATAATTTATCAACGACTATTAAAAAAAAAAAAAAACTGTCGAGAAGAATTTAGAGAAATTAAAAGGAATATTGAAAAACGCAAAAAGCTGTATTGAAAAAAATTCGAATCAAAAGAACTTATTATTTGATTTAATGCATCACTGCTTAGACAGCGAAAACTAATACAATATGATAATTAATATAAGAAAGAATATTTGCCAACTAGTATATTTTATCTCATGAGCAAGTTTTTACATATTCTTTATTATAAACTAGCATGGAACTATCAGAGATGATGCATGTCGGAAACGATAAATTCTTTGATTTTCAAATATTTAACATTTTTTAAATCTATGGAAATTCTATTTACCTATTTCAACAAAAATTTTTTCTTGATGAAACTAAATTTATGCAGATATTTATTTATGCAAATAAATTTATGCAGATATGGATTTATTTTTTGATTCATATTTAGTGAATAATTTATATAGGAATGAATAATCAGTAAACATGTTTTTTTTTTTTTTTTTTTTTTATTTGACAAATCAACAAAAGTTCATTCACAACTAATAGATATATGATATAATTATGGTGTTAAATTTGTATAAATTATCTTTCGAGTATATATGGATATCTACATATCAGTAGATAATGTTGAAAAACCGACTCTTATGTGATAACTGTTGGTTTGTCACGGCCGGTATGTTTTTTCAGTTGACACAATTCTAGAGCTATATGTACTAATGGATTTAAAGCTTCATGCACATCTTTCAAGATTTCGGATTGATCAGATTTATACGACTCAATATACACACGGATTGTCGCTCCAGTACTACCGGTTCCAGATAATCTATAAATTATCCGGGAACCATCGTCAAATAGAATTCTGTAACCCTGTAATTGAATAAATGGGAAATTTACTGTTGATGTTACAATATTTAAATTATTTACGATTTCATAGTATTAGTGGCTATTTTATACCTGTTTAGTGGCGGTACTACCATCAATAGGATCTGTATATGAATAATTGTCAGCTGTTTTGACAATATATTCTGTATTATTAAAACTCAATTTGCTGGACTTGAAATTAGCTTCTTGAATTTTGGTATCGACTTCCATCATTACTTTGTTTGCATCATCACTATTACAATTTTCGTAATCATAACGGACAAAGAAGTTCCTCCCATATCTCATCCAGTGATCTTTCAGAATATCTTCTATAGATTTTCCTAGTTTTGATATGATATTAAGCCATGCAAGACATGCCCAAATACCATCTTTTTCCCGAATATGATCAGAGCCGGTACCGAAACTTTCTTCACCACACAATGATAGATTATTTGAATCCATAAGATTACCTGATCAAATATTTTATAAAAATTATTACACTATAAAAAATAATAAAAGAGAATGTGTGTCAAAATTTTCCGATAATATGCCCTTTAGCATGACAACAACCTTGATGACTGCATGTTTTGCTTATTTTATGAAGACACTAAGGTAAAAGCCCCAATAGATGATCACGTAGCAGTATATGATCACTCCATGTATTTGTGAATATAGATATACAAATACATGGAGTGATCATATACTGGTACGTGATCATCTATTGGGGCTTTTACCTTACATGCTATTATCCTCTCGTTATCTCGATTGCGATAAACATCCCGAGTCGAAAAAATGATCTTAAATAAGTTTAATAAATTAATTGTATTATATAACGAGTAAGTCCATGTAATTTTATTTTTTGATTTGGGGTATCACTTTTTACTATGATCTAACTAACATTGCGCTGATTCAATTATAACTGAATAAAAAAAACAAAAAATAAAAAAATAAAAAAGGCTGTTCGGCATCAGAAATAGAAGTAGATTTCATTTTATTTCATTCCTGTGGATAAAACAACTGTAAAGTTTCTTAGAATTGATCCTAAGATGGATATTTTTTGATTTAGAAAAACATATAAACATGTAAATTGAAGCTTCATTTCTCAGCTTTCAAATGCATTTTACAGAAATTGAATATCTCGACGCGTTCAAAAGTTATTTGAAGGAGAAGTAGTGAGATTGTGAAATTTTCAAAATTTTTAAATGCTGTAATTTTTAAACTAATTGACCGATTGAGCTCACATTTGAATTTGACCTTCGTAATCGTCCATAAAAAAGTATGTTGAACTCCATTAGGATCCCTTAAGAATTGTTGACGCTATCACCGTGACAAGCCGCGTTATATCGTATATATATATATACGATAATTTCAAAAAATTTTTGTACATTCTTACTCAGCTCGTCGATCTGAGTCAAAAAATATACACTACTGAAAAAAATTAAGTGATCAAAAAAAAAAATTCCAAATTTTTGGGCAATTTTCAACAGGCCGTAACTTCGAGATAAATAGTCGTACAGGAAATAAAAAAAAAAAGGAAATTGTAGCTCTAAGTATCTAGTTTTTGGATTAGAACTTTAAAATTTTGTAGCTTCCGCGGTTTTTGAGTAATCAGCAGTAGTAATTATAGCAGTAAAAAAAAAGTATCGCCTAAAAATGACACACTAATATATATAAATATATAGTTTCTAGTGTACAGGCGTAATAACGCCCTTTTACACCCTAAGCCTTCACATTTCTGCTTAGTTAACCTGCCTTATCATTGCGGCTGTGGACCGACTTGTGCCTTCTGTACCGTATTCACCCTGATCCTCACCACTCGAGTATTGGAACAGAAACATGGGGAAACCACAGAGAAAACCCATGTTAGTACAGTCGGAGCTGGGTTAAGTCTACAGTGAT
>CAJNRD030001118.1:15001122-15017108 GCA_905319865.3 Cotesia congregata
GTTACGCTCATCGAGACCTTTCATTTGAGTACCCACACGAATTTTTTCATATATATCTGATATTTATAAAATATATAAAATATGTAAAAAATGCATGTGGGTACTCAAATGAAAGGTCTCGATAAGTGTAACTCCAAAATGAGCTTATAACATTAAAAATATCATCAGTGGACAAAATACAATGTAATTTTTTTAATTATTGACATTTTTTAAGATATAAGTTCATCTTGATGTTACGCTCAACGAGACCTTTCATTTGAATACGCACACGATTTTTTTCATATATTTTATATATGTGATATTTCTTATATTTGTGAAATATATAAAATATATGAAAAATTGATGTGGGTATTCAAATAAAAGGTCTCGATAAGTATAACTCAAAAATGAGCTTATAACGTCAAAATTATCATCAGTGGACAAAATACAACGTCATTTCTTAATTATTGACAATTTTTAAAACATAAGCTCATCCTGATGGCGATTGCAGCGCCGCAATTCTCAGCAGTGTCAAAGTGATAGAAAGTGATTGCAGATTGTTAGTTTTTATTACTCTAAAGTTTAGCCGTGATCTAATTGTTTTTCTTTTTTATTCCTTTGATTCTTTTCTGGTGTCGAGTATTTTAGGAGGCGGAAGTGATTGACATGCAGCAGAGCAGGGCTTTTGATTTTATAACGCGGTGATGAGATATAGAAATGGAAAAATAAATGGAATAAAAATGAAGAAGCTGGAGCAAGTTGAGGGATAAAGAATGATAATAAAAGATGAGGGAAAAAAAGATGGTGAAAATACGAGTTCATACCCGGAATAATTCTATTCAGTTCATTTTGAGCGTTGAATTCGCACTCTGAAATTCTGCGCCTCTTCATTCCTCGCTCTAAAGGAAAGACAGAAATAGAGAAAGAGAAACAGAAAGAGAGCAAACGAGAAAAGCACCAGCCAAAGTAAAAGCGGAAAAGTAAGCTTCGGTAGAACTCTTTCTTTGCACGATTCTTTCGAGCGTCAAGGGTGAAGAACCACAACCCGCGAAAGCTCATACCTTTTTTCCTTCCTATACTTTTTATTCTAAGCTCCATGCTCTACGCTCGTGTTGCCAGGCCTTTCCACCACATTTTTGTTGCATCGAGCCAGAGCAACTTTTGTACGTGCTCGCGACTGACTATCTAATCAAACTCACACTTAAACTTTAATACCACCCAAATTTAAGAGATCTCGTGTTCTGTCTCGAGCTTAGGTAATAGAATTTTTAAGGTGATCTTCAGGTTTGTTTTTTATTTTTTTGATTTTCGAGAAAAGAAAATTCAAAATAATTTACGATATTAAATTTTATTTTTTCTTCACTGATAGGAGGATTTATTAAATAATTTTATTTATTTTGAAGTAGGTGGCGCTGCTTCCCTAAAGTATCTAAAAATCTTGATCAAATATAAAAATTTATTGTATCAAGTTTTATAATTCTATGATGTTAAAAAATCATTTATTAACAGTTAATAAAGCTTATTAAATATAAACAAATCCTTCTATCAATTACCACCATTATGAATTTTTTATAAAAAAATTCTATGAGCATTATAACTAAATTTTTTTTATATTTTTTTACGGTAAAATTTAAAGTCAGTAAATTTTTTACGTGAAAGTATGCAGTGATTACAGTGGAAGTAGGCGTCACTTTGTCCATTTGATGTCAAAATGGGGCAAAAGCTAGGGTACATCAAGTGAAAGCAAACTTAATCGGTTGTGACGGGCTCTAGTAACGTGTACCGAATTACAGGGACGCGTTACTGCTTTCCGATTAGCCAATGGATTGCCTGGAAACGCAATTCATGCTTTCCAATAGCCAAGATAATTGTACTGACACTTTCTAGTACACCTTCGTCACGAAACATGTATTAATGGCTTTGGTACGTACACACACACACACACACACACACACACACACACACACACACACACACACACACACACACACACACACACGCACGCACGCACGCACGGCCGGACATCTCGGCGGGAATGGTCAGAATGGCTTCCTGGGATCTCAAAACGTGGTGTAACCGAGTGATCGTTACCCGTTAAAAGCTCTTTTATCCGCACTCAATAGTTATCGACGGATCACAGTGCGCTGTATTCTTAAGCCCTCGTAGTCATAGTTTGAGACTAGTAAGTGAGTCCCCAAGGTGGAGGTGTCAGCGTAGTGAGAGTGGGGAGAGCAGAAGAAGAAAGAAACGCACCGACAAAATTCTGAAGAGTTATTGTAGCCGAATAGCCTAGCTATACAACACGCGGAAATTGACGACTAAATTAATATTAAATTGTAATAAGTTCTAATGTTAATTTGCAGTTACGGGTAAAATAATTGCCGAGGAGTACGTGACGTGACGCGGTGACCGAAGTCTTTGCCGCCAAGCCGAATACCTCATCAAGGAGAGATTTTGTACCAGCATCGAGACAAAAAGCTGCAGCTCGTCGAGGGAGTGCAAATAAAACTATAAGAAACTCCAGCTACAAATATTACGTCTGAATAATTCCTCGGGTGTGTGGCATCAGCCAGGCCCTCATGTCGGCTGAAGGTCGCCGTCATTTCGCGTTCGGTCACAATCACTAGCTGTAGAATATGATTTAGAATATAATTAAGAATAGTTTAGAATGAAATTCGGAATAAATTTAGATCAATTTAGAAAAGGCCAGAATAAAAATCAGAATAAAATTAAGAATGAATTGAAGAATAAGTCAGAAGTAAATTTCTAAATATTTAACCCTTTAGAGTCTGACCTTGAAACCCCACTTTTGGGTCTTACTATGGATTTGCGCTTTCCCCACTACTTCTCACGCGAAGACGTTTCAAGATCCTCGGACTCTAAAGGGTTAATTAATAAAACCAGGAATGATTTCGGTTTATTAATTAAGCACGTAGGCATAGTCTGGATTAATTTTACTAGGAATTATTTCAGTTAGTTAATTCATGATTTCGGTGCCACGTAAAAAATTGTTCTCTAGTAATTGGGGTTGAGTGAATTTATTTAAATAATTGTGTGAATTAAAATTATTAAAATATTTTGTGGTAAAGTTTTAGCAAAATCATTTGGATTAAAATTAATTAAAATCAGTAAAATAATTTCGAATAGATTTTTAATTGTTCAAAATAAAATTGTTTAAAGTAAAATTCGAGTCAAGAAATATTCGTTAAAATTGTTAATTTAAATTACTTAGTTAAAAGTAGAAAATAGTTTACTTGTAAAATTTCGTCAAAAAAAAATTACACCAAAAATTTACTACAAAGACGCCAGACCTTGAGAGAGTCGGCCATCTTTTCCCGCGCTTAAACTCTTAGTAGAGGACACTGAAGGTCGAGACTGTCTTAGTTCATTTTAAAATAAAAAAATCAAGTAAAATAAATTCTGAGTTTTCAAGAGGCGTAAAAGAAAGTAAAGTAAAATAATTTAGTTGAAATAAAATTTACTCAGTTATCTAGAGACAATTAAATAATTTAGTTAAAAAAATAAATTAAACAAAATGATTGTCAAATTCTTAACTCAGAAAATAAGACACGTAAAAATAATTCACAAATTCTGGCAAAATAAATTCGGACAAAACAATTTATAAAAATAAATTAAATTAATTTGGGTAAAATAAATTTGTAAAATCTCGGACACAACAAATATTGTCGGCAGATTATTAAGACCTCTGTCGTCATATTTTAATCTATTAATTCAAGATATGAAGACCTGTTGTTATTAAATATTTATTGTCGTATTATCAAGACCACGGCGATAAATTAGTTAAGAACTTTAATTGGAATTTGGATTAGGATTTATGAATAATTGGAAAATGGATTTAGGAAGAATTAGTTAATCGAATTTTAATTGGAAAATTAATTTATATTAAATCGGAATTAATTTGGAAAATTAAATTTGGAAAAATAAAAAATTAAATTATAGGAATTATGGGAAGAAACTAATATATAAAAAACTGAGAGAATGGATAAAAATAGATAATTAGTTGAAAAACGTGATATTAACATAATGTTTAGAACAATATTATCTATAAGTATTATATAATCTATAAAATTTATAAAAACCAATTTAAATAAAGTAAAACCTTGATCTGTCAAACTCGGCTAGGCTAAAACTCATAAGCTTGCACTGTATTTTGATTTACTATATTTACTATTTACTGTATTAATGTATTATTGATAAGGAAAATTTTATATTTTAGAATGTACTCGTTCTATGCACAGGTGCCATGCGCACCTCTATAGAAATATTTTGTAACGAGAAAAAAATACAAAAAAAAAAAAAAAATTCGGAAAGAAATTAATTTGTAAAAATAAAAGGAAATATTTAGTGTGTTAGGTTTGGATAAATAATATTGTGTGTGGGTGTGAGTATCAATACAGTGTTGCCTAGGGATTCATGGTATCCTCCTCTGTTTCCTGGACACACTTAGAAACTTTTGCATAAACGCCTAGGTGGGAGTGTAAAGGGAATAAGTTAGAAACCGCGATATAGACGCTCCCTGAATAAAAAAAAATATTGAGACAAAGAAAAAAGTATTGAAAAGTATTGGATTGACGAGAAAACCAATACTTTTTTCTTTGTCTCAATACTTTTTTTTTATCAGAGTCCATATGAGGGTATCGTCAGGAATAGTTCTATGATAGGAAATCGTGTATAGACGCCTAGGAGGGGGTACACGGGAATAAGGCTTAGAAACCGCGGTTTGGTCGCTCCATAAGAGTGTACCGTCGGGAATAATTTACTTTGATAACAACCGCTGCGTAGACGCCCGGGTCGGGGGCACAGACGGGAATAAGGCTTAGAATTAAGTGTTGTTTATTTTGTAAGGAGTTTTATTCTTGTAAGAAGGGTTGGTTAAATAGAATAAGTTTTGAAAATGAATTTCTTTTAATGATTTCTGTCTCCTTCCTAGCAATCTCTCACGACCCTGTTTAATTACTCCGTGCTCTGGTCCAGTTTCTGAATACTGTGTTAAAAATCCAGTGGCGTCCTAAATAAATATTAGGGGCAACCAAGAAGAGCGAATAGAGTCGTTTCAGTAGAGATCCGATAAAAACTCGACTTTCGAAAATCGGACCGAAATCAATAACTTCCCTTTTTTCGAACATTTTCAATTTTCTTAGCGGGAAATTAAAAAAAATTTGTTCACACTGTCCGATTTGGTATGGAAAATCCCAATTATTAATTTGTAAGTAGACTGTCTAATTTTATATTATTAAAATAACAATTTGTATTAGTTGACTAAACGAAATCTTATTGATATTTATCAATTTCGTTCTCTGTTGCGATTGTAAAAATATATTATTCGAAAAATTAAAATTATTACCAAAGTATTTCCACCCAGTCGGAACTTCAAAACAGGGTATTCCCGTTTGTTTTGCAACTTGATCTATTGCTGAACTTGTAGGCATAGATCTTGCATATCCCTTTATTCCAGTTTTTTGGAAGTATGGAATGATTTTCAAGTGAGATGCTAAAACCGCCAAAGAATCTGATGGTGTAACAAAAATTGCATTTCTTCCGATTATCTGAAAAGAAATTTGAATAAAGTTAATTTATTAACGGGTCAATATCATATGCAATGCCTTTATATATACTTCGTTGTCTTACCATATTTCTATCACCGTCGCCATCAAACGCTGCTCCCATATCATAAGTTCCATTTTTAACGGTATTTACCATATCTGCAGCATATGTCAAGTTTGAGGGCTCTTATTATTTCCGTATACTTACTTACTAGGATAGCTAGCGCCTTGTCAAAATCGATCGTAGATCAAGGCTGGTTTGGTTTTGTGATTTGTAGTACGGGGAACTTTCCTCAGATGTCGCTAGTGACTTTGTGCAGATATCTCTCACTTTGATATAGCTTCTAGAACACGTGTTGTTGATCCTAATATTCTTATAAATTAATTAATAAAAGTCTAATTATTTAATTTATACTTTATTGTCTACTTTCAATTAAAATTAACTTACTAGAGCTTATTGAAATATTTTAATTGAGTGAATTAGCGGAGCTCTAGTGATTGGAGTCACATATAAAGAATTAACCCCAATTTCGCCGCATGGCGGGGGGCGGGGAAATGCTTAATGAGCCTATGCTCGAGGATGAAGAGGACGACTTTAATCTGACAGAAAATTACGAAACTAGTAATGACTTACAGAAATCTGAATTATATACAAGTTTAATGCAAGAATCTCAAGGACTTGCAATTTCTCAACGCACCTACCTTAACAAAAATGGAAGAAGCAGAGCAAACAGCCCAAATGGAGATCAATCGCTGATTAAAAGAAGGAAGGACGAAAAGCAAAACAAGTTAAAAAACATGAATAAATCAAAGAATGAATCCAAAAACGGTGATCAAGCTCTTAGTAGCGCAAATAACTCACAAAGCTCTGGATTGCAGTCAATAAATAATGAAGTCAACGATATCAACGAACATGCCAATGATAACAACCTCATGCCAAAACAAAATAGTCAAGCTCCTATAAAATACTTAAGAGCAGACAAAGGTCCTTTTCTCATTCATTTGAAACAGTTAAATATTGAAAAGGGGTCGAAAAATGTGGTTTCTGTAAGCAGGGAATTACAAAAATGTAAGGTTAACTTCAAGCTCATTGAAACGCTCTCCAAAGGCATATGGATCCTAACATTTGATAAAAGCGAAGAGGCCAATAAAATTATAAACAATACTTTTATCAATGATCACGGTTATGAAGCATTTATACCAAGAGAAAAATTATTCAGAAAATGCGTAGTAAGAGGCATTCCAACAGATGTAACAAAAGAGGAATTTATTAACTCTGCTAACTCTCCCCACAATCCTGGCTTATACATAACTGATTGCTATAGATTTCAAAAAAGAGTGATCACTGAGAGTGGACCATCGCGAGTTGACACAGAATCCATGTGTTTCACAATTAGGGGTACAGTTCTGCCGAAGTCTATTATTATATTTAGAACAAATCGTAAAGTAACACCTTTCATTCCTGCAATCAGACAATGTTATAAATGCGGAAAGATGGGTCACATCAGCAAATTCTGTAAAGAGATAGAAAGATGTTTGACATGTTCACAACCAAGACATCAAGTAGGAACCAACTGCACATCAGCTCCGAACTGTATTAATTGTGGACAAGCTCATCGTTCGACAGATAAAGCATGTTCTGCTATTATTAAAGCCAAAGAAATCAGCCTTATAATGGCGTACGACAATTTATCTTTTATTCAAGCAAGAAAGGTATTTGAGAAGAAAACTCTCTTATCAACATCAGTACCTTACTTCAGTAAGGCTAATTTCCCTAATTTGCCTCAATCTACATTTTCTACGCAATCCAACACACCAATTTCTTATAAACAACAGGTTGCTTTTAAATCGTCTTCACCAACTAATCCTAACCCTGAGTCCATTAAGAACAGTCTTAAAAATATTAAACTCTCTAAGTCGACTTTTACTGACGAGGCTACCCAAAAAGCCATAAAGCAATTCACTGAATTAATCACTTCAATACCAGATCCAGAAAAATTCTGGCCAAGAATTTGGAAGACAATGGAACTACATGTGTGGCAAAGCCACACTTCAACTTCAAGTTTACATTAAATTCGCTCAATCATGGAGAAAGATCCCAACCAGATTCGGGTTCTTCAATGGAATTGCCGCAGCAGCCGTCGTAAACTTCCTGAACTTCAACGCAGATCTTCCAACTTCGATGTAATGTTACTCTCAGAGACTTGGTTAAATGAAGACATTCATTTCGCTATCAAAGGCTTCGATGTGGTAAGAAGGGATCGTATTAATAATGTGGGTGGCGGGGTAGCGATTTTAGTAAGTAACAATCTTAAATATAAAAGAATTAATAATTTATATAATTGTAGAGGTAAGATAGAACTATGTGCAATACAAATCTATTTAGAGGACTCTGTACTTATAGTAGTTTCATGTTATAGGCCTCCTGATCAAAATATCGACGAAACCTCGTGGGTGCGTTTTCTGTCTCAATTTGGTGAAAAGTTTCTTGTAGCTGGTGATTTCAATACTCACCATACACTATGGGGTGACCGCATAAGCTGTGATGAAGGGAGAAAATTATTCAACGCAATAGAAAAAACGGAGGTTGGGATTTTAAATCAAGGTCAGAGTACATACTTTTCACGCCAATATGGCTCAAATTCCGCTATAGATTTAGCATTTGTAGATATACCGTCTTTGGCATTATATAATTTGTCTGTAGAAAAAGATTCTTGGGGTAGTGATCACTTCCCCATTTATATTACCCTTAACGCAAGGTCAGAACTTAAAAACTCATTTAGATCAACCAGACTAGTTAACAATAAAACCGATTGGGAATTAATTGAAAAAAATCTTGAAAGCTGTGTCGACCTTTGCGCTGAAAGTATCAACAATATAAATATCGACACTCAGACTAAATACACAACGTTCTTAGCTTTAATTACTGACTGTATCCACAATGCAAACCCACCCATAGTCAACAAAAATATTAATAGTAAAAAGAAGATCAATACAAAAAAACCTAATGCTGCTCCCTGGTGGAACAGCGAGTGTGAAAAATTAATAAGAGTACGAAAAGCAGCCTTGCTCCAATTTAAACACAATTCCAGTAGAGAAAACTTTGTAAAGTTACTTAAAGCTGAACATAATGCGAAGTCTGGTTTAAATAAAATAAAGAGAGAAAATTTTAAAAATTTTTGCGACACACTGACCAAATATACTAATCCATCTTATATTTGGCAGAAATTAAAAAGCTTTAAGAACAGATGGAATACCTCTGATTTAGCCAATGAATACTCAGAAGAAAGAATAGAAAATGTTAAGCAAGCTATTGAACAGTTATGTCCATCCTGGGTGCCGCAAAATGAACCAGATTTTTTCAACGAGAGTGGAGACAAGTTCCTCGAAGAACCTTTTTTAATGACAGAATTAGACATCGCATTAGATAAATGCAACTCCCAAAGCAGTCCGGGATGTGATGGAATAGACTATCAAATCCTCAAAAAGTTTCCACAAAAATTACGAGAACTGCTGCTTGCCTTGTACAACGAGATTTATCTTACAGGGTCATTTCCCAACGAATGGAGGGAATATACAGTCTTTTTTATATCTAAAAGCGATTCCAAAAAAGTTGGTCCGATTTCTTTGGCATCCTGCATCTTAAAAACCTTGGAAAGAATGTTAAGCATGAGACTGTGCTGGTGACTGGAGTACAATAAAAAGCTACCAAATAAGCAATTTGGCTTCAGGCGAAGAAAATCATGTATGGAAAATTTAACCTTACTCACCGCTGAAATACTGAATGCTTTTGACGACGATGAAATCTTAGCAAGCTTATCCGTTGATATTAAAGGCGCATACGACAACGTTTTGCCAGGGGTTCTAATTGAAAGTTTAAAGGATATAGGAGTTCCAGAGTTATATCTCAGAATTGTACACAATCTTGTTGGACGTAAACACTTGACATTCAGGTACCAAGAAATCGATGAAAAAAGAACAGTTTTCAAGGGACTTGCCCAAGGAGGAGTTCTAAGCTCAATTCTTTACGCATTATATACGTCTCCATTAGAAGATATTCCGCTAGAAAGATGTCAACTCATGGAATTTGCAGACGATACGACCTACTACGCAATTTCTAAAAAACCTGAACGAGCAATTAAAAATCTAGAGAACACTATGATCGATATTATGAACTTTTTGGACTCCAGAGGATTAGAACCATCTCCTGGTAAAAATCAACTTTGCGTTTTTAGTCGAAGCAAGAAAATAACATCAAAAGTATGGTCTCTGAAAATTAGGGGAGAAACAATCAACTCAAACTCGGTTTTCAAGCTCCTAGGTTTATATTTTGATGATACTCTTACCTGGGATCGACAAATAGAATCAATCAGAGAAAAGTGTATCAAGCCAATGGCTATTTTAAGCTATCTAAGAACTACCTGGTCAGGTGCTGATCCTAGTGTTATGCTACGACTTTATAAAGCTCTAATAAGATCTCGAATTGAGTATGGTGGTTTTTTACTTCACCCATTATCAACTAAAAACTTGAAAAAAATTACAGTTATTCAAAATAGAGCTATCAGGATAGCTATGGGTTACAGAAAATCGACACCAATCAATATAATGTTGGCTGAAACCAAAGAGCCACCGATCAGCTTTCGCTTCCAATATCTGTGCATGAATTATTTGACTAGGATTGAATCTAATTCCGATCACCCATTATCGCCTGTTCTTGACAAACTGATCACAAGAAGAAACAACCCTACGGTTCTACGGCACTCTAAATCCTTGCTGCTGATAGGTTACGGGGATATAATACCCATACAACACTATATAGCCTCCTCTGATAGACCCTGGTGTTACAGCTATGCTTATGAATCATTATGGTTTAAACCAGATATAGACTTAGAAAAAGGATCAATTCTACGTGAAACAGCTGACCCTAATAGCCAATTTTTATCCATGTTCAATTACGAACTGAACAATGGTATATGCTGGTTTACGGACGGCTCCAAAATGAGCGATAAAAAGTTTGTCAGCTTTGCAAATTTAAATACAGCTACTGGAGATGGAGGTATGTTTCGCACAGTAAAATATGCATCTATTTTCACTGCCGAAGCCATGGCCATCACGACTACTCTTCAAGCTATATTCGAAAGCACAGAGTCTCAATTTTACATTTTCAGTGACTTCAAGAGCGTCTTATGTGCTCTTAAAAATCATTATAATTCAGAGCGACAAAAGCCAACTATTCTTGCCATCAAAGACCAATTATATAGACTATCTCTATCAAATAAAAAAGTTAAATTAATCTGGATACCTGCTCACGTAGGCATAGTTTTTAATGAATCAGTTGACCAATTAGCCAAAGATAGCATAATGAGAGGTATAGATACCCAGGTTTTAATCCCAGCCTCCGATTTTAAAAGCATCTGGAAGGAAAAAATTAAACGTAAATTTGATCTATGGTGTTGCAGTACTGGCAGACAAAAAGGAAAAAACTATTTCACCAAGTTCTATACAGGTAACGCACAACCGTGGTTTCAAAATTTTAAATTTAGACGGAAAACTATTGTGTCAATAAATAGATTAAGGAGTGGTCACACTTCCTTAGCGGAGAGCCTTCACCGTTTTAAAATCGTAGATTCAAGTCAGTGTCCTTGCGAAGAATCTATACAAGAACCTAATCACGTTTTTTTTCAGTGTAAATTATTTGATAACGCTAGAACTGCTCTTCTAAACGATCTCTTAAAAGTTAAATATTTCCCCCCTTATAGCATCGAGGCCATTCTTAGCGAGATGAATCCTGCGGCTGTGATACCGATATCAAAATTTATTAATTCTATTGACATTAATATCTAATTTAACTTGTTTAATATATATCGTTCTTTTTGTTTTACTACTCTAGAAACATTTCATTTCAAATATTAGTACCTTTCTAAAAATAAATACTAGATGGAGCTAGAGTATAAAAATTAATTTATAAGTGTTATATTACTTCTTGAAGGAGCCTTAGTAGATAAGTAAAATTATATGTAACTCAATGTAAACACGGCAGAGTGAGCTGTTGCTCGAGCCTTTTCTTATATTTTCAATAAAAAAAAAAAAAAAAAAAAATCTCTCACTTTTTGGCTATATTGGTTTACACCAACGCCTTGTACCTTATTTTTCTAATAAAAAAAAAAAAAAAATCTCTCACTTTTAGTGCAAGTCATTTTGACATTGAAAAATAGGGTTATTTGGATCACTTTTTTTTTTTACGGATATCGGGATTATGTAGGCGTAATTTACTTCAGTTTTGTATAATATTTCATTTCTTAAAGAATGCGTGAAGCAAGAATGCATAGAGTGTGAAGGGTACGTTTGTACATACACGTGGCACGCCCGCTTAGAAGCCAAGATGTTTATTTCTGATTACGCGGTTTTCACTCAATTTTGGTTGTTATCCACAATGTATAATATAAATCACTTGATTATTTCTTCACTTTTAAGTTTCCACTAGTTAAATAAACTTTATTTTCGATTTGGGATCGATTTTTTATACGGAGCCGAAGTGAACGTTAGCACTGTTACGCCCTCTCTCCTTCACAGTGGTATTCCCCTTTAATTATAAAATACTTAACCTAAAAATTCTTTAATTGAGAATTCAAAATTACAGAACGTTGGTAAAGGGAAACTAGGAAATATTCCAAAATAAGTAGCATCTTTCTTAAAATTACCAAATGCTTCAGAGTATACAGGGCATGCTATTCGAAGAACTTCAGCAACAATAATCGTTGATCAAGGTGCTGATTTACTGACTCTAAAACGACATGGTGTATGGAAAAGTAGTACCGTAGCAGAAAGCTATCTTAATGACTCTACAAGAAGTAAAATGAATATTAGTAACCTAATTTCATCTGCTATTAATGTAAATCAAAAAAAAGTATTGTGTGAAAAAAATACCAAAGAAGCAAAAGTAAATGCCAAAAAATTACACCATCAAACTACCTCAACTAATTCAAAACCGAAGTATTGTATGAAAAGTAATGCAGTACCTTGTAAACCTTCTATTATGAAACAAAAAAAAATCAGCTGACTCAAGAAGAAACGAATGAATTGACTAGAATTACGCAAGAAGAATTGAATGAAATGGTCACCGATGATTTTTTGCGACAAAAACAAGAATTTGAGACATTTTCACAAAACAGTCAACTTCTTGATAACATTGGAGACATTACTCAAGAAGACCTACAGGAAATGATCTCAACACCATTTTTACTACCTTCACAAATTACAAAATCGGACGATGATAAAGAAAATGAAAATAATAATCAATCTCTATTTGAAATGCAAGATATCACTCAAAAAGAACTCGAAGAGATTGCAGGAACAGACTTTCTGGGAAATAAAATTAAAAATAAACCAATTTATGTGTTTAAAAATTGCAATATTACAATTAATCATAAATAATTCTTTTAATTTTTTGGAACAATTCAAGACGCCCGTTTCTAATTTGTTGAAAAATTATTGATAATGTTTTTGTTGTTTAAAAAAAAAAATGTTTAAAATAAAAAAAATAATTTGTCAGTTCCTTATGTTTCAGTTAAAAAAGAAAAATATTTATTGTATGACATATTATATTTTGTCTGATTTATTTTAAAAAATTTGTTAAAATAATTACGTTTAGGAGAGTGGTTGCGACCAGACGTGTTGTGTGTGGGCATCTAACTCATTCTATTATTTGATATTCGCCTGTATTTATTGACTTTGTTTTGAAGTGTTGTAATTAGTTGATTGTTTATTTTATCTTCCCTAGTGCGTTTTCAAAATACTGTAAATCTTGTTTTGCTTTAACTTAGTTATTTTTACTGTACTCTTAGCAAAGTGAGGTTAGCCTCTGCACGTGGGCATCTAACTCATTTTATTATTTGATACTCGCCTGTATTTATTGGCTTTGTTTTGAAGTGTTTTATTTAGTTGGTTGTTTATTTTATCTTCCCTAGTGCGTTTTCAAAATACTATGAACCTTGTTTTGCTTTAACTTAGTTAACTTTACTGTACTCCCAGCAAAGTGAGGTTAACCTCTGCACGTGGCTGACGGTTTTAGCGTCAGCAAATTCATCTTCACCTTACGTTCAGCGATTTACCAGCAAGCTCTGACCTATGTATACATCAAGAAGCATCTTTTTTCATCTAATATATCCGTAATCGTAAAATTTGAAACCAACTCTCTTATGTCGGAAAACGGAAATGTATCTGGCATAACCCAAGAGACTGAAGCTCCCAACGTTACCAACCAAGCCGGACAGAGCAGGGACTACAACTCTAAAGATTCTCAACCAGAGGCCGCTACCTGCACCTCTTCTGAACTGGAAACTACTGTCACGCCTGTCAGTGGAACGCCCAAGCACTCCTCAAGCTTTCCGGCTTCCCGAATTCTGCAAGATAAAACCACGCCTGCCAAACTGTCTCGCAAGGGTCGCCCCTCCAACGCTGATCTTCTTCTAAAGCTTAAATCCAGCTCGACGGAATCAATTCCTTCTTTGTTCTCCAAAGCATCTAAAAAGAGACCAAGACCTCTAGATACAAATCACAACACCCCTGCGAGAACCTCTCCACCTCAAAAAGTTGTCCGCTCTTCCTCGTCTCCACCAAACATGATCAACACTGCTCAGGTCTCCGCAGTAGAATCAGCTCTAGTGGTTGCACCGGAGGGCCCTCCTCGTACACTCTCCGAGACACCTGCGGGTCCTGTGGGGAGTCATACTACCCTGGGAACTTCTGCAGCTTTTGCTTCAACTTCAGGGACTTCTATCGGTCCTACTGCGAAACCATGGAGCCCGCTCGACGGCTTCTTAGCAAAGATGGAGGCCTGGCCCACTGAGGACCGTGCTTATCTCGAGAACATGAAGAAGGACGTGATTGCTGAAATCGAGAAAAGCAACGCCGCGCAGAACGCCAAGATAGAGAAAGTCAAACAAGACCTCACAGTAGAAAACCAGGCTCTACGAAAGAAAGTCGAGCTCATTGAAGACAGGCTTTTCACTCTTGAATCAGCAAACAGCTCTGCTAACACTAACACCTCTCGCCCTTCATCTACCTTGCCTCCTCTGTCGTCCCAGAATGCCGAAAGAAACCTGATAAGAGCAAGCATCAATTCGGTAGAAAAGCACCTGCGTCGCAATAATGTCATCATCAAAAGCCTCAAAGCCAATAATCAAAACGTGTTGGACACTGTTTCAAGTTTTGTCGAGGAAAAATTCAGCATCAAAAACTGTGTATCAAACGCCACCATAATTGGTAAAAATGGGGATCGAATTAAAGCCACGTTTAATAACTCCGTCAGTAAAATGAAAATTATGAAAAATAAAAAACATCGCGTCCCCGTTTACTTCAACGACGACCTGACCCCTGACGAGGCTAAGCTTGCAAAAAAGTTAAGAGACGAAGCAAAAAAGCTCAGAGAAGAGGGCAAAACTGTCAAAGTCAGACCCAACAAGATTACTGTCGACAAGCAAGATTACACTTTTGACTTTACCTCAAACTCGCTCGTTTCATCACGCAATCATCACAGTAGCCAGCTCTATGAGTCTGAAAACATGGTAATAGACGCAACAGAAGCAGAACTCCCTCCATCCTCCTCAAAAAACTTGTAAAGCATTGCGGACTTAAGTTAACCTGTAACAAAACTGTCCCCGAAAATTTAAATAAATTTCCACCGGAGGCGGAGATACCGGCTGGGTAAAGTTCTTACACTCGCCCTTTTTGAATAATAATAAAATGAACCTGAAACTCCTCAGGCTGGGTTGGTGCACGAAAAGGACGCCAGGTAATTTTATCTAAAAATTACCAAAATTAATAAAAATGCCAGGGGCCTCGCCGGACGATCAATTAACGATCTAAATTAATGCGAATGGAAAATAAATCACGAAACACTTACAGTCAGGATTAATATATAATTTATAATCAGAAATAAGTACCTAATTATAAATAGTACCTCAAATTATTTAATTAAATAGGAATGTAAATTACAGGAAAAGATTCCGGGAATTAATTCACATAAAATAAATTATTATTAAATCGGTAAATATTAATAAAAATAAATTATTTATTTATAAACGTTGTTACTTAAAACTAAATATCCTTTCTAAGTAACAAAATAAATCCTTTATGGAATTCTGATTAATACATACAACTTTTTCTTTAACTTAATTTATAATATTGCGTTCGAGAATAATAATAATCGCAATGAAAAATAATAATTTTAACAATAACCAAAATTTAATAATACTAAATGCGATTCGCGTTAGAAAATAATACCTGCGATATCAATCAAGATTTAATAATAATAATTGCAAATAACGCAAAATAATAAACCTAATAATAATTAAAAGTCAGCAATATTACTCGCAAATCAAACTAAATTACGCTTAAAAATGATTATCGCAATAATGAGTATGACGTAATGTCTTAGTTAAG
>CAJNRD030001118.1:15046012-15062375 GCA_905319865.3 Cotesia congregata
TTAATTCCCGGAATCTTTTCCTGCAATTTACATTCCTATTTAATTAAATAATTTGAGGTACTATTTATAATTAGGTACTTATTATTTCTGATTATAAATTATATATTAATCCTGACTGTAAGTGTTTCGTGATTTATTTTCCATTCGCATTAATTTAGATCGTTAATTGATCGTCCGGCGAGGCCCCTGGCATTTTTATTAATTTTGGTAATTTTTAGATAAAATTACCTGGCGTCCTTTTCGTGCACCAACCCAGCCTGAGGAGTTTCAGGTTCATTTTATTATTATTCAAAAAGGGCGAGCGTAAGAACTTTACCCAGCCGGTATCTCCACCTCCGGTGGAAATTTATTTAAATTTTCGGGGACAGTTTTGTTACACAGTTCTTCTTCACAACACCAACAAATTTGCTCCTTTACCTTTAGCTCACTCAACTGTACTTAAAGAAGAGTACACAAATCTAGAAACTGTCCTGGAAAAAATTGAGTATGAAGAATATAAATGGCAAGTATGTGGTGATTTGAAGATTTTGTCCATGATCCTGGGACAACAATCTGGATTCACGAAGTATCCATGCTATTTGTGTATGTTTGACAGTAGAGATCGCAAAAATCACTACGTTAAAAAAGTTTGGCCTTCGAGATCTTCATTTAGGGTTGGATCACATAATATAATAAGAAAACCGCTTGTTGATCCAGCTAAAATTCTCATTCCTCCTCTTCATATTAAACTTGAGTTAATAAAACAATTTGTGAAAGCTCTTGATAAAGAAGGAGAGTGCTTTACATACCTGCGTAAAGTGTTTAAGCACAAATCAGATGTGAAATTGAGAGAAGGCATCTTTGATGGATCGGAAATCCGGACGTTATTAAAAAATGAAACATTTGTTTCAGTGGTGGATGAACAAGAAAAGGCATCATAGCTAAGTTTCAAGGAAGTGTGTACCAAGTTTTTAGGTAACACCAAAGATGCTGATTATTGTGGCCAATATGATCACAAATTTTCAGCGTTCAGGTTGCCTAATGAATTTGAAACTTCACTTTCTTGATTCGCATCTCAACTACTTTCCGGAGAACAACGGAGACTTTAGTGAAGAGCAAGGAGAGAGATTTCATCAAGATCTCAAGGAATTTGAACGGCGATTTCAGGGGCAGTGGGGAGTAAATATGTTTGCAGATTACTGCTGGATGCTACAAAGAGAAACTCAACAGAGAGGAAAAAAGCGTAGCAGAAATCCGTTGCACAGGTCATTTGAGGAGAAAAGAGCCGGGAAACGACAGAAATTATAAGATTTTAATTATCATGCAGAAAAAATTATTAGATCGGAGATTTTATCGGTTTTTTTTTTATTTTTCTCTGTTTTTTCGCAGTTTGACTTCAGATTCGTGTTCAACGGTAAAAAATACGTCGGAAAATATATGTCGCACACCCAGCACAGACCACTTTTTTTTTTGTGGACCTGTGTAATCATTCCCAATCATCTTTCTGAATCAGGGATAGTCGCCTGAACTTTTCACGACCTTGTCTTTCCTCTCTCATGCTTCCCCGGTTCTTGGGATACCGTGTCCAAAATCCTAGTGGCACCCTTTTCGAGAGGAAAGGGGTGACCAATTGGACGAGAGCGTAATACTCTCATTACAAATTATATCCGAAAATGATATTTAAAACTATAAAATTTAAATAATCAGAGTTGTTATTCGGAACGAGGTATTCCCGAGTACTTATAATCCACCAAACCCACCTTTCTCTCGTTTTCCGTTAGTTTATTTACTACCCTTGACCCCAGCCACGCGGTCACAAAGGAGTTCTATGGTATAAGCCGCTCGATATCATTAGAATAGGTAAAGATTAAGTACTTGTACCAGAAAAAGGTGCAATCAATAAGTTATTTCATAGCTTAGGAATTTGGAATACACTTAATAAATAAGCGTAAAATCATCTGGTCGTCAAGGAAATAATCTCTTTATCAAAGTGAAATTAATCTATTATTTAACTAAATAATAAACCGTCTCCAACCTACGCTCGTGACAGGGGACAGTTAAAGAAAACGTGTTCCACAGTTTCACTTGCATAGCTGCAGTAGTCACACTTAGGTGTGCTCACGATTCCCATCTTGTGAAGATAGGCGTTGAAACATCCATGCCCTCAGAGCAATTGAGTTAGAAAGAAGTTTGTCCCGCCGTGTTTTCTATCAATCCATAAGTTGATAGAGGGCATTAATCTTGCTGTCCATCTTTCAGAAGTTTCGTTACTTCATCTGTTGGACCACATTTCGAGGATACGCAATCTTTATCTTACTTTGACTTCCCTGGTCGAGTCTGTGCCATTTCTTTGTTCAAAGATTTTTTTTCTCTCTCTCTCTGGCTAGCAAGTCTATTGGTGGTACGCCTGTAATTACTAGAACAACCGCTTCTGAGACAGTGTGGTATGCGCATGGAACCCGTATCTCTGTTTTCTCGGCAGCCATTTCAAATTTGTAACTTCTTCACCAGTCGCTGACCCGTGCCATAATGGTTTTTATCCAACATCTAGCTTGCTCAACGTTTCTTGCTATCACCGCTGCAGCGACATCATCTGCAAAGCCAACGAGGTAGGTTTCTTCTGGCATTTTGAATCTCAGGAGTCCATCGTAGCGCGCATTCCATAAGTTTGGACCCGATACTGAGCCTTGGGGGACTCTAGCAGTAATTTATACCACGCATAAGTGTCGTGTCGTAAATAAGGAATTTCTCGTCGAAGAAGGGACGAAAAGGTCACAAGAATGCGTATCATAACAATGACAAAGAATCATTAACCGTAATATTTGTTGCTAACACAGCAGAGCAAATAGCATCTTCTTATAGTTGTTTTCAATTATAGGCGTCTTGCTGCTTCGATAACTACAAATATTTCAGATATATGGACTATTGGAAGGTCTCAAAATGGTTCGATGACAAGTGAAACTTTCTTCGAATATGTTACTCTAAATACTTTAAATCTTTAAATAGTAAATATTAATGTAACTTAATTCGTTTCAAAAAAACATGGATGAAAAATTTATACGAATGATATAAGGTTATAATTAATATAAATTCGTCGAAGACAAAATTAAAAATGTATTGAAAATATTTATTTAGAACAATGTCACAATTTTTGATTTTATAACATTTTCTCCATTATTTTGTCGATATTCAAAAGCAAATTGATTTCGTTTAGTCTTCATACCCAGCTCGTTATAAATCAGAGAAAGAAAATACGTAGTACTTTTAATTCTACTAAAAGCTTCAATTTTCTGAAAATAGCTTTTAGCTTTCAGAAGATATTCAATCGCATCTTGCAAGATTAATTTACGTTTTTTTGAATCAAGTGGAGCTGTCGCTACTAGACATTGAGCATTTAATGTGAATGCCCATCCTCGATCAAAACAACTACCGTGAGCTAAAATTTGTTCCATGGCTTCATTAATTAAAACTAGTGCTTGATTTGGCATCCCAATCATCAACTATAAAAACAAAAAAATATACTTTTTTGAGACAGAAAATAGAAAAAAAAAATGATCAATTTTAGCTATTATTTAAAGCTGCCAACAGAGTATAAGATTAAAAATAAAAATTTCATCCTACCTGGAGTGTTGCGAGATTCATTTTAATTACAGCTTCGTAATAAGATAAATGATATGTTCGAGCTATTTTTAAAGCTGAATTCAATAATACAAAAGTATTGACGCTGGTAAACTTTTGGTCAGAAACTGCTGATAAGTTTAATATTTTACTCAAAACAATCATCAATTGTATACGATTACTGGCGGTTAGGATTGTATTTTCTTCAGTATTACTCAAAAGTTTTAATCCAGCTACATAATCACCTGTAGCAATTGTAATTTCTGCGAAGCGTAATTTACTTTCAAATGGTAATAAGCTTGATATTTGGTTCGCTATATTTTCCGCTTCACTCCATCTTTCATGTCTCATTATCTTCATAAATTCAAATAATCGTTCACTTGAGATCCATATCTTTAACAGATGACAGTATAAAATTAAACTTTGGTAATTATTTACAAGTGGGGTCAACCCCATTTTGGGCCATAACTAGGTGAAAAATTAACATTTAAAAACTTTTTTTTTTATTCAGCTTGTTTTTATGGCGCACTTATGATAAATAATGACGTGAAAGGAGAAAATAAAGATTTCGATAGCTTTTTTGCCTTTAAAAGTTGGAAAAAATATTGGCTTTCATGTTTTTGGATAAAATTTCTATTCTATCTTTTTTTGAAAAATACATAAAAAAAGAACAATTTAAAACAAAATTGATCAATTTGATCATAAAAAAAATAGTATATTACACTACAAGGGAAGAAAGTTGAAATTCCTGCCCTGTGTGATAAGATGCCCGAGGCGAAGCCGAGCACACAGGGCAGGGCTTTCAATTATCTTCCCGTGTGGTGTATACGATTTTTTTGCTCGACGGACAGAAAGTGTCAACTTTCAGCCCGCTGCGCTAAACGAAGTTCCCTGATAAAAAAAAAAGTATTGAGACAAAGAAAAAAGTATTGAAAAGTATTGGTTTTCTAGTCAATCCAATACTTTTCAATACTTTTTTCTTTGTCTCAATACTTTTTTTTATTCAGGGTTGCCCCTTTCTGTCTTCGTCGAGCAAAAAAATAGTATACACTCCACAAGAAGTAAATAAGAAAGCCTCAGATCACATGTTTGTTGACCTCGGTTTCGCCTCAGCCAACAATAACATGTGCTCTGAGACATTTCTTACTTTACTTCCCTAGGTGTGTAATATATTATTTCTTTATACCTAGTCGAAAGTACGTTTATTAATTACATTTTTAAATACTATAAACAATACAACCACGTTCTGCCTTCAGCTGACAGATCGGCCATGTTTTTTTCATTTGCTCCCTATCGATGCGCCTCTTTCGGACTTACATAAAACTTAAATTTTTTTTTGTTGCGTTCTTGATGCCTGCCCCGCGACATTTGAAAGCACGAGCGAAGCGAGTGCGTCAGATCAGCGGGGGCAGGCATCAAAAACAAAACAAAAAAAAAAAGACAATTATATTTACAAAAAATAATTAATAATTATCTTTTTTCGAAATAAATAAATTTACGCCTATGAAATGCATTTTGATATATTTTTCATATATACATATATGTGTAATATATGTAAATATATGAAAAAATTGTTGTGGGTACTCAAATGAAAGTTTTCCATAAGTGTAAGGTCGGGGTGAGCTTACATCTTTAAAAATGTCAATAGTTCACAAGATACAAGGTCATTTCTTAATTATGTATCTAAAGATAGACAATTTTCGAATGCAGCCTCAATACTTATCATAATAAATTAAATATCGGTGAGAATGATATGGAACCTTGAAAAGACACCAATTCAAGTCAACACCATTGCAATGACAATAAATTTCAATAAAAAAAACCAATTTTATTATATGACTATACAATCCTGGACACAACAAAATTCATCCGATGAAACTTTTTCATTCATCTTATTATTAATTGTAAGTACACTGTTTAATTAAAATATTACATGCAATGAAACACAAAAATACTGACGTATATGTATATAAAGCAACGATCTACGAGGTTATCGTATAAATTTTTATTGATAAAGTGGTAGGCGATCACTAGATGGCAGCAGCCGGCTATTTCTGTAGATACGAAAAAATTTTTTGCTCCCGGCAACAGAAGTGAGGCGCGTGTAATCCCACTAGGGGAGGGAAATAAGACTTTATTCGTCAAAATTGGAGAGGGAAGTGCGTACTTTCGACTAAGGTATAAAGAAAAAAAATTTCCATGGCCACAGATAAGGCAAAATGGGGTTGACCCCACTGGTAAATAATTACCTATAATAAATTTACAACTTAAATTTTATGAGTAAGAAAAATAAAAAATGTTAAAAAACTATAAAAAATAAAAAACAATAAAAAGTAAAAAACTACAACATATTTTTTCAGAACTGAAAGTTCTGTGATATTAAGTCAAAAATTTCATTAATGTATCAAATATGTTTAATAATTTATAAAAATAGTTTGATAATTTATAAAGAGACAACGACAGTCTTGAACCAAAAATCCAACGATCTACTGCGTGTGATTATCTAACGATAACCACCTCGAAGTCTTAGCCATTTGGACCTTACTCGTTGTTCTAGCTACAATTAAGGTATCATAACAAGAGGCTTAAGCAGACTTATGTACACTGAAAAAAAAACTTCTCGATCCAAGAGAAATATTTTTGATTGAAAAAAACCATTTAAAAGAGAATCGGTCATCTTGATTCAAGAATGTCTTGTCTGGAAACTCTTCTTAGCAAAGAGAAATTTGATATCTTCAATTACGAGAGCATTATCTTTGCGAGATAAAATCAAATTCTTCATTAACCCTTTAGAGTCAGAGGATCTTGAAACGTCTTCGCGCGAGAGTAGTGGGGAGAGCGCAAATCCATAGTAAGACCCAAGAGTAGGGTTTCAAGGTCAGACTCTAAAGGGTTAAAAAACACAATTCTCTTTAACTAAAAATAATTTTGTTTTCTTTAAGGAATTTTGTATTCTTGGTTCAAGAACAAGCATTTATTACGACGAATGTAAAATGAAATGAAAACATGCAAAGATTAAGTGGATAACTCAACTGAATTAGGATCATTATTACCGTCACTAAGAAATTTACAAAAAATTTCGACAAAATGAGAATTCTAATTGCGTCATATTTGAAGCTTATCAATAATTATTTAATTTACCTTATTACTTATTAAATTGTTAAATCGTTCTTTAGCATGATTTAATACTACATCCACCAGCTTATATTCACCATTTTCAACTAAAGCATTAATAATATTAGTGACTTCTTGACAAGTTGATTCACCATTAAATAAATTTTGTTTATTATTTTGTGAATTATGAAGTAATAATAATTGTGCACAAATTGTTGACATTTTGGCTTTTCCATAGTATGCCCAAAGCGCTGATTTTTCTGCATATGTCATTGACATTAAATCAGACATTGAGTGTTTGGAATTCAAAGCATCGGATTTCATAAGTGTCTAAAATAAAAAATCCAAATTTGTTTAGTTTTCTTAATTTTGAATAAAAATTTTTTTTTTTTTTATATGGTGTATATT
Source organism: Cotesia congregata (assembly GCA_905319865.3). Taxonomy (NCBI): domain Eukaryota; kingdom Metazoa; phylum Arthropoda; class Insecta; order Hymenoptera; family Braconidae; genus Cotesia; species Cotesia congregata. Next base: position 15,053,132 of record CAJNRD030001118.1, read on the forward strand.
TACTTCAAAAACATCAGTAGGGCTATTAGCATCGAGAGCAGCATGATGCGCAGATGCCATTAATCCTAAACTCGTAGTATGAGTTATCCCAAAAGCGCCAGACTTTCCAATGGAACGTTCAATTAGATGGATCCTATAAAGATTTCAACAATTAGCCACAATTATTAAAGTTTTATCACAATTGCATAAAGCGTCTTAATCTAAAAAATTATTAGGCGCAACATCAATTAGAATCTTCAACAAACTAAGAAGTTTGAATTCCCAGATAACAGTATCTCTTGTAAGTGTCTGCACAAAACACTATACTAGGAATGACGTATTTTTTTACAAGATTCTGACAGACGGCCTGATTAAGAAATCTATTTGAGATAATTAAAAAAAATTTGAAACAATTCAAAATGATTTGAGTTGACTAATATATAGATATACTTTGCATGAAATAGATATTTATGTCATAAGGCCGTGAAGTGGCGGTTTTCTGACAGCGACGATATTTCGATATGAGCTTAAGGTTTGTGGCGGGAAGGTTCGAAACGGGCGTAATTTTAACGTCCGAGGCGTAGCCGAGGACGGAAATTTACGCTCGTTTTCGAACATTCGCGTCACAAACATTAAAGCGCATATCGAAAAAAAGTCGTTGTCAAAATCGCCACTAAACGGCCGAATGACATACAATATTTTTTGTTATTATCGCTCCATAAGTTTAACTTTTGAGGGATAGGAGGTAAATAATGACATATTTAAATTTTAGGAAGTTTCACAAGGTCAAAAAAAATTAATTTTATATTAATTATCTTTTTATTAATCTTAAAATCTTGCTCACGTCCAGAAAATGTAAATAATTTTTTATTAGTATTTATTTATGGCGTTGTTGTTATTTTATTAACATTAGGTCCGCTTCGTAATAAACTGCCAGCAGAGAAATAATTAGCGCCACTTAATAGTAACTAAGACTAAAAATTATCGGTCGGTACGCTAGAATGTGACTTTTTTTTTACAATGTCTCTCAATTTCGTCTGGGTGTACATGAAAAGTTCATAAAAAAAAGGAGGGGGTAAAACTTCACGGCCTAGGCCGTGAAAAAAAGACGGTATGGTAGAGTCTCTAGAAAAGAGTCCCTTTACGGACGCTACCCAGCGCTCAGAAGTTAAACTTCTGGAGCGAGTATAACAAAATGAATCATTTCAAATTAGATTTCTTAATCAGGATATGCAAAATAACTTTAACACGAGAATCAGAGATGGAGAAATCCTCGGCAGATCCGGATTACGGTAGAGTTACAGTAAAGTACTTTAATTTGCAGTATAAATACAGTAAAACTACGAAAAAATACGGTGGACACCCGAGAAAAGAAGTTTAGATATGCTCAGATCAAATCAGAAATTTATCAGTTATGGGCAGGTCTACATTTTGTTTAGATCTGTTCACCCGGGTAAAAAAATTTATATATAATTATATATAGTTATATGTTATTATATATTACTTATATATAATTATATATTACTTACATATAATTATATATGATTATATGTAATTATATATAATAATATATAATTGGATGCAGTATTTTTTAATAATTATATATAATCATATATAATTACATATAATTATATATAATTGCATGTACTTATATATGATTATATATAATTAGATGCAGCATTTTTTAATAATTATATATTATCATATACAATTACAATGCGTTTCATTGATTCTTTACGGTCGGAAATTTCACCGAAAATGGAAACATCAAATTTTGGAAATCTGTGAGTAAGGAAATCAATAAATGAAAAATATGGAAAAATAAGATTTCAGAAATAATAAAAAAATGATGTGTCTTATTGAGGATACTTTGCAATATCGATTAGTTAAAAAATAGCAATGAAAAAATGTAGTAATCAAAATAATTAGAATTATTTTAAAAAAGATAAGCGTAAAATTTATGACCCAGATTTTGGGTCAGGGCCAGCAAGGAGAATAGGGCTTGGAAGATGGGACAAGGAGGAGAAGGACAGCAGCTAACGACGCAACGGGCCGACTTTTCGTCCATTTAAATTGTTTAAATTTTGTATATAGTTTTGTTTATTGCGTTCAGTATTATTACCAATCATTATTATTATTATTATTGCGGTAAAACCGAGTATTATTTGCTTTAAAATGAGTATTAATAAAACTATGTATATATTTCGTTCAATTATGACCAAGATCTCACTACCTAGGTTGATTAATTATCCAAGTATTATTAGAAACGATTATTTTGTTTAAATGTTCTTTCTTTGCAAATTAAATGTTCAAATTAAAAGTATACATTATTTTGTTTATATTATATATTGATTATTATTAATAATTTTAAAGAAAGAAAATGTTTATTGTGGTATTTTGTTTAGTTAATAATATTATATTATTGTTACCAAAGGCTTAATTAAATTTAATCAAAGTGGGAGAAATTATTTTATAGCCGAGCAAGTTTAGCAAGCAAAAGAAAATCGTTGTAAAAGAATTTTAAAGACTGGGAAATTATTCTAAGTCCCAGACAAGTTTTAGTATGGGAAATCAACGAATGGATATATAATGAAAGAATTTGCATTTAAAATAATAAAGAATTGTGAATTTGTCGAAACGAATGGATATATAATGAGAGAAATGACGATTAGTATTTTAAAGAATTGGGACTTGGAAATAAAAACTTAGAATTTGGCGAGACGAATGGATAGAGAATGAGCGAAATTGCGATTAAAATAATAAATAATTATTTTAAAATGTTGGTTCGATGACGTCGGATAGATGGCAAAAACGATCATTCCGGTTTGTTGTAAGTGAGTTTTTGGGAAAATGATAAAGTCCAAAATTTTATTACGGGAAAAGCAAGTCTTGTGAAGGAGTGTTATTGTGGTGAATATTCTTCTGGCAATAACATCTGAAGAGACATTACCTTGGTTCGCCTCGAACATTGGTAAGTACCTTTAGAACTCTTAGCAAGATTTGACTTCCCTGGATTTTTGACCTTCCGTCAAAACTCCAGTCGGTGATCATACGCCGTGTAGGTGAGGGCGAAGAGGACATTCTCCATTCGCTCTCGGGGTAGAGGTTAGGCCCAGGGGTGACGACTAGTCTCCTGGGGAAGCCGGGTACCAGCTTTGGAGTTTAGTTCGCGATTTTGACGCTCACGGCGAGTGAGAGTGTGTGTGTAAGAAGTATTATTTTGTGAAGACCAGTTTTGATAGTTCTGATCGAATCTTTGTTACCGACGAAAGGTGCGCGTGCGCCTACCGACGTAAGATTATTTTGCGAAATCGTTTTCTTTGTATTTTCGTTTTGATTAACGACATCTGTTAATCTAGATCTAGTTTTGGGGTTTTAATATAACCTAAAATTGTATCACGAGTGTTTTGTTTATTTTGTAATCTTTTTCATTTGATTTATTTAATTGGATTTGATAAATAAATTGTTTATTTTGTCTTTAACATAACCTGTTTGACTTTTCGGATTTATTTCTATAGATTTAGTTATATATCTATTATTTACATTTAAGTAAGTTTTGTTTTTGGCTTTACTTCGTTATTTTTTTTGTAATTTTGGTGACAGCCCCTTTTATGACCCTGGACTTCGGCGAGCTTCAGATTCGAGCAAGGAAGCGTTTGTGTCGCAGTATCGATAGTTCACTGGTTTAATTATTTTTAAACACCTCAAAATTACCCGTTACAAATTATAAAATCAAAAAAAAAGATTTCCGTGAAATTAGACGCATCAGAATATAAACATCAAAAATGACTGATATTTAAAAAAAAAGAAAAGAATAAATTCAGACAAGTCGAAAAAAAGACAATTATAAATTTAGAAAAATAAAAAAATAGACAGTCATTAATATTCGTAAACTTAAAATATGGAAATCTGTAAATATAGATCAATAAATGTTGATATCTGTAATTATGGAAATCTGTAATTACGGATAAATATAAATTCTGATAATTTATAAGAAAGACAATTGTAAACATAGTCATACGAATTGAGCGCGAAGGAATTTAAAATACAAAATATAACAGAGAGGAGATATATTTTCCTGTGACCACTGCTCCGGGAAGTTGTCAAGTTGTCGGCGACAGATATCCCTACAATTACCAGCTCCTGTGACCGCTGCTCCAGGAAGTTGTGCAGTTATTTGCGACGTTGTGTCTTGGATTTTTTAAAAATATAAAGTTGTTTCCCGATACTGGTATTAAATATTTTTAAGGGCCGATAACTGCCACCAGCTCCTGTGACCGTTGCTCCAGGAAGTTGTGAAGTTGTCGGTGACTCTGTGTCCTGGATTTTTTAAAAATATAAAGATTTGAAGCTGTGAAATCTTTTGGGACATATTGTTCTATAATTTTCAAATATTCATACGTTTTTTTCATTATGTTAAGTTCGGATTAACTGGCACCAGCGCTCCGGGGCGCTATCGCTATCTCATTTTAATTCGCGACGAAAATTAAATAGCGATAGCGCCCCGGGGCGGTGGTGCGCTTAATCCGAAAGCATCAAATCCTCATTCTATCACCAATAAATTTAGACTTACGATCCATCACCATCGACTTATGGATAACAAATTATTATAACCAATAAAAAATATCACAACTATTTGTTTATAATTAAATAAACAAATGAATGATAAAAATTTAGAAACAAAAACATTCACGAATTAGAAAATAATTGGATAAGATTATGAAAAAAGATCTAAACATAAATCTTGGTTTTTTATAAAAATTATAGGGAAATCTGTTGTCGACAACTTCAATAGTTCCTGGAGCAGCAGTCACAAGAACTGATGGCAGTTATCGGCCCCCGAAAGTATTTAATACCAGTATCGGGAGACAAATCTTTATATTTTTAAAAAATCCAGGACACAGAGTCACCGACAACTTCACAACTTCCTGGAGCAGCGGTCACAGGAGCTGGTGGCAGCTCTCTGTTATATTTTGTATTTAAAATTCCTTCGCGCTCAATTCGTATGATGACTATACGTTTACAATTGTCTTTCTTATAAATTATCAGAATTTATATTTATCCGTTATTTACAGATTTCCATAATTACAGATATCAAAATTTATTGGTCTATATTAACAGATTTCCATATTTTAAGTTTACGAATATTAATGACTGTCTATTTTTTTATATTTCTAAATTTATAATTGTCTTTTTTTCGACTTGTCTGAATTTATTCTTTTCTTATTTTTTAAATATCAGTCATTTTAGATATTTATATTCTGATGCGTCTAATTTCACGGAAATCTTTTTTTTTATTTTATAATTTTACGCTTATCTTTTTTAAAATAATTCTAATTATTTTAATTACTACATTTTTTCATTGCTATTCTTTAACTAATCGATATTGCAAAGTATCCTCAATAAGACACATCATTTTTTCATTATTTCTGAAATCTTATTTTTCCATATTTTTCATTTATTGATTTCCTTACTCACAGATTTCCAAAATTTGATGTTTCCATTTTCTGTAAAATTTCCGACCGTAAAGAATCAATGAAACGCATTGTACTTAAATAATAATTTTATTGTTTTATTTTTTCATGAATTTATTTAGACTTAAAAAATGATGAAAATAAATTCACTGGTGATACTATTGTTCTGTTTTGTGGGTGTCGATTTACAAATAATATTCCCTCAAGATTATGAACCGAGCAATCCGGTGCCTTATTATGGAAATAGAGGCCAATATCGACGACCTTTTCCGTCGTTCAGTGCTGTGAGTTCACCGGCTATACAAAATCTAGGACCGGCAATTAATTTTGATGTGGGTAATGTCAATAATGTCGCCGCCGGATTACGACCCAATGTGTATAATATTACTAACAATACTATTAACAGCGAGGAGCAATATTGGAGTGATCACGTAAGTTTATTTATTATCCGTATTACTTAAGAGAGTAAGGCAAATTTTGGTTAAGCCAAGTATCTATATTATTAATTCATAAGTAGGTTAATGTATTTAATGTTTAAGTTTCATATCGTTTATTATTTCATCAAAATCGAGATAAAAATGTCATTTCTTCTTCCATGATAAATTAATTGTACATATAATTATATATAATCATATCTAATTTTATATAATTCTATAGAATTGTACAAAAGTTACAAACATTATTATATATAATTATATGAAATTATATATGATTATATAAAATTATATATAATGATATGTAAACTAATAAAAGGATTTATTAACTATTAGAAATTTAATTTGTTTGAAGACAATTTTTTAATTTATTAAATTTTAATAAATGTTTTTTAACATTCAATAAATATTTATTTGGGAGGAAAGTACATTTATTAATAGTTAATAAGTATTTATTAATAGTTAACAAATATTTGTTAACTGTTAACAATTATTTATTAACATTAAATGAATCGTATTCAATAAATAATTTATTAACTGTTAATAAATATTAATTAAATCCTATGATGTTAGAAAATCATTTATTATTAGTTAATAAAGCTTATTAAATATAAACAAATCCTTCTATCAGTGCAACTATACAGAAATCATATATAATTATATATGAATCATATATAATTGTATTTAATTTTTTTATCTCAGAGTCTGCTACTTCAATCATTAATAATCTATTGATCTATAGTATTTTTTGTAAATGAAATAATAAGAACTGCATTAATTTAGTTAACTTATAAAAATTGATTATGTTTACGATTTGCATTAGTTGTACTTACTTCAAACTCTGCTGTACAAGTAAGTCTCAAGTAGGCAAATAGGTAGCGCGTCAGTCTTTACAGCGTCAGGTCCGCGTCAGGTCCCCGGTTCGATCCCCGCGCTCGCCGGATTTTTTTTTATTATTTCTAGAAATAATTATATATGATTCTATATAATTATATCTAATTATATCTGATTCTATATAATTATATAGGGCCATTTTTCATATATAATTATGTATAATTATATATAATCTTTTTTACCCGGGCAGATAAAATTTGATTTGGACAGATCTAGATGGGTATGAACAAAAATAAATTTCCAAAAAATTTAGTAAAGAACAGTAGATTACACTATATGTACTTTTAACCGGAAATTAGAAATACTTTGTTTTTGTTTATTTGTTGGTGATATGACGATACATTATTATTAAAATAAAAATCTGATGTTGTTTAGCAAGATCAGTAAGCACATCAATTTCAACCGAAGAGGATAATAGTGTAACTGTTAACTTTTTATAACATTCTTTTAAATATCCTTTATGAAATTTTGAACTTCATTATTATTTTAAAAAAATTATAATTTTTAACTTCCCGCTAAGAAAATCGAAGATTTTCGAAAAATCGGGAAGTTATTGGTGTTACCTCGTTTTCCAAAAATCAAGGTTTCAACAGATCTCGACGTTTTGAAGCCCTAAGAAGCTTTTCTGACTATTTTCACGATGATGTCCGTACGTCTGTGTGTGTGTGTGTGTGTGTGTGTGTGTGTGTGTGTGTGTGTGTGTGTGTGTTTTTTTTCTCTGAGGGGGGGAATCCTTTTTACCGATTCTAGGCATAGATGTTTAGCCTGGATATGTGGCGACTCGACGCAGCGTCATACTAAAACTCGACGCTAACGCCCCTACCCACTAAACCCTATACCCCTTTTCCTTCGTTCCTCTATTCCCTCATGGAAACCGCCGTCAGGCATTACTTCGTGAAGGGAGGATCTAGCTACTGCTCTTCCTTCTGGTGGCTAAGGTGTTAACTTCCTTCCTTCTATCTTCTGCTATTTGCTCTTCTTCTTTCGGTGGAACGCAAGTCTTTGAGGACTTTTGTAGCAAACGTGTTGGTAGCGTTCCAGGCAGCTTCTGATGACAACATTGCTCCCACTAGTGAATCTGGTTGCATTTTCTGGTTCAGGATCCTCTCCAACTCGTCACGCTGTGGATCAAAACGAGGACATACAAAGAAGACGTGCTCCGCATCTTCAGCAACTCCTGGGCAGGACGGGCACTCCGAAGAGTCATCATGCTTAAAGCGGTGTAGATACTTTCGAAAACATCCGTGTCCTGACAACATCTGGGTAAGATATTAATTGACCTCGCCGTGATTTCGGTTAAGCCAAATGTCGATCCGAGGTATTAGACGGTGCGTCCACCTACCCTTCTCTGCAGCATCCCATTGTAATTGCCATCGGCCTATGCTATTCTGCCGTTCTTCAATTCTAAATTCTTCAGGGCTCAGTGCAGTTGACCTTTTTCGTTGGTAAAGGGCCCGTCTTTCTTCTGCTAGAACTCTAAGAGGTAGGGTTCCAGTAATGACGCACACTGCTTCTTCTGATATAGTGCGGAAGGCACTAGCTACTCGTAGGGCACTCAATCGATATACTGGTCCAGCTTTTCTCCATGATTCTTGGGTCTCCAGTGCATCAGCCCAAATGGGTATTCCGTAAGTGAGCACTGATGTGACTACTGATGATAAAAGTAGCCTCCTGCTCTGCATTGGGCCTCCGATGTTAGGCATCAGCCGTGCGAGACTAGCCCTCACTACTGACGCTTTGGCACTGACGTGTTCCACCTGCTGCTTGAAGTTGAGTCGAGCATCCAGCATCACTCCCAGATAACAGATAAATGGTTGTGATGTTATTTCTTGTTCTCCGACTCTCAACTTGATGGTTTCTACCGTTTTTCTACTAGTAATGAGCACTGCCTCGGTTTTATGCTTGGCTAGTTGCAAGTTCATCATGTCCATCCACAAATTGACTCGTCTGAATGTAATATCAAATGCCATTTCTATCTCTTCGAGGTGCTTTGCGACGATCACGACAGCTACGTCATCCGCATATGCTACAAGTTTGACTCCCGTGGGCAATGCTATTCTCAGAAGGCCATCATACATGATGTTCCATAGCAGAGGACCTAAGACTGATCCCTGTAGCACTCCTCCGTAGATTTCGTATACTTCCGTACCGGTCTTCGTGTCATATTTCAGGACTTTATTCGTGAAGTAGCTCGCTACTATTCAGCGAAGGTATCCTGGTACGTTTTTTCCTCTAGAGCCCGCATAACACAGCCCCAGTTAGCGGAGTTGAAGGCATTCTCGATGTCCAAAGCAGCCACCAAGCAGTATTTCTTCTTTCCACTCTTCCATCTCGTTCCAGCATTTGCATTCTTGGCTGTATCAACAACCAATTTGATCGCAGCCAGAGTTGACCGTCCTTTTCGGAAACCAAACTGGTTGTCTGCCAGGAGTGGATCGACTACAGCCTCTATTCTCTGATGAA